>JAOUQZ010000014.1:15622032-15636151 GCA_028564935.1 Neosilurus hyrtlii | reverse complement strand
CTCTCTCTCTCTCTCTCTCTCTCTCTCTCTCTCTCTCTCTCTCTCTCTCTCTCTCTCTCTCTCTCTCTCTCTCACCTTCCCATGCCCCAGAGTCTCTGTTTCTGGCTTTGTAACTTTTCGCACCTCTCTTATGAGCTCCAGAGGGGCCCTAAGCGTTAAAATCCGACTTCTGATCTCAGGTCCATCTATCAGGAGGTGGTTCCTTGGGATGTGAAAGCCAAACACCGATCCTAAATAAACATCCTCGTGCAGAGGTTTGATGTTTTCTGTACGAGTCCGCAGGGGATTGAAAGGCCAGGAGAGTATGAGCGCGCTGAATTCAGTTTCAGATCCAGGAATCTGAGATGTTTCTGTCTGTGTGAGTTCTTGGAATAACTTTCCTCGTTTATCTTTTGTTCTCCAGACACAGAACCGGATGAAGCTGATGGCCGATAATTACGAGGACGACCACCTGAAAGCCTCTTCAAATTCAGACCAGAGTAATCACAAACCCTCTCCAGATCAGGTGAGTGAAATCCAGGTCCAGTTTCAGCCTCCAGGCACAAGTTTCCTGCCCGGGTAATTAACCGCTGAGTGACCGGGTCATTTTGCAGGAGAATCACTAAACTGTGCTGTAGTGTTCACTCCTGGTCTCACTGCTATACACTGTATTGATGATCTGATTCCAAATACCGATTCTTTCATTCTCTCCGACACGCTCATTCTACTTTCCTATTGTGTGTTTTGCTTTTTTATTCTCTGTACTCAATTTTTTATTCCTGTCTATAAAGTTTAATTTATCCCTCAAGGCCTCGATCTGCTTTATAACGCTGAGTCATTACAGCAAAATATAAGCAACAGGAAATTACATCTTTCACATCCAATAAAACACAACCCCTCATGCAAGTCTAATCTTTTGTATTGTTTCATATTAGGGCACATCGACATGGATAAACGTGTCCATACACGCGCGCACACACACAAGCACAGCCGTGAACACACAGTATACATCCTCTAATGGCTTTTCTGTGTATTTTTTTTTTTTTTATAGCTAATGCATGTTTATTCATTCAGGGGAAGACTGAATACATAGACGTAAGGCTGGATTAAAAAATATGTCCCAGTTTCTCATCTTTAGGGTAACAGGGAAGCTGAAGCCTATCCTAGCCATTCACAGCCTTTAACTTGTACTCATATCTAGGGGCAATTCCGAACAGCAGGTTAGAAGGGCAGTGGTGGCTTAGTGGTTAAGGCTCAGGGGCTTAAGCCCCACTACCACCTTTGCTGCCACTGTTGGACCCTTGAGCGAGGCCTTATACCCTCAACTGCATAAAAAGGATAAATGTAAGTCACTCTGGATAAGGACGTAAAATGCTGTAAATGTTAGGCTTTGCAAAACACAGGGCTTGAATCCAGGACTTTTTTTTTTGGTGTGAGGTGAAGGTGCTAACCACTACGCCACCGTGCTGCCCTGGTGCTTCATGCTAATCAAATAAGTCATGTGATCACTTCACTAATCAGACCGGGAAGAGTAAACAGCATTGAAAAAAAATGGCATGTTTTTTTTGGAAATCCTTCCTTTTCATGATAAGCTGTCTCCAGCTTATAATCAGGCATTTCGATAACCGTAAGTGATTGGCCTGAGAAGCAGAACCACAGAAGCAGCGCCGGTTCATGTTTAAAACAGAGGCACTGAACACCAGCCAGTTATTTTTTTTTTTCATGCATTGATTGGCTGTCCTGCAGTAATGTTTTTTTTTTTCACCAAGTCCGCATCCGGACCACAGTCCGCCTTTTGACGACCTCTGCTCTAGATGGTCTGTGCGAGTTATCCAGTCCTCCTCTGGGTCCAGAAAAGAGTTCATCACTGAGCGTCACATCTCCCAGACCACAACACACAACCATCTGCAGAGAGAGAGAGGCCACTGAAAAGGAATGTCCAAGCTCTGGGAACACGCACACATCCCGTTATAGCCAGGGTCATCCCTTTCACAGATTCTTCTCATTTGCTTGTCTGATTGCCAAGAAAACACTTAAAGCAGGCCTTGGTGTGAGCTTGGCCTGCTGGGCCTCATTATTCACCTCCACATGTCCAACTCGCATACAAACAGCATCACACATCAGCGTAGGGACTGCACCAGACTCCTGACTACAGAGCTTAGATTATTCAGGTACTGTTCAGTAACTGTGTTTCCATTCGCACCCGCAAAACAGTTTTCTTTTCTTTTTTCTTTTTCTGTATCAGTTCATAGATATTAAGCAGCATGTTTCATTATTCCTCTGATCAGGACAAAACTGAATATTGAACTCATCCTTGTCTTTCTGCCATGCTAACTAACTCTCCTTTCAATCCCATGCTGCCTTGGATTCCCGCCGCACTCATGTGCAACCAATAGGACGATGAGGAGGGCATTTGGGCGTAGCCATCCAGATGCTCTCTTCCTGCCATTTTGTTCAGACGGGTGAGAAACCTCTTCACTGGCGACTGGAACTCCTTTGCCTTCTTCATCCCCCCTTTTTTTCCATCGTTCTTGCATTCTTTTGAACATAATCATCGATTGTTGTTTGTCCTATAATTCATTTTTCATTTTTCATTTCTGCCCTGAGATCAATTTGTGGCCTTTTTTTTCCTGCTGTTTGCTTTTCATCCTTGCCATGCAAACACTGCTTATTATTTTCCCTCAGATCTGTGTTCTTGCGTGTCTTTTGGTATTTTCGCTAACTTTTTGAGATTCAGTGTGCTTTTAGTAAGGTTTGTGTCTTCAATGTCTTAACGTTGGATTATGTGTTTTATTCCAAGATTTCCTAATGACCAATTATTCACATTGCAACACCTGGAGGAGATACGTTTACTCTTAAAATGACAAAAACCAGCTCTGCATTTTTTCCGTTCACATTTTACACTGATGTTTTCAGCTCTGATCGTTTGTCTCGCAACATTTTATTTCTGCATGCCAAAGAATCAACTATCAACTGTTCTTCAGCATGCTTTTGTTTGTGCCCTGACAAGTTTGATGGATGTTTTTGACTAGGCATATTGACTGTACAGTGCAGGTAAGAAGCACATGCTCCATCAGTAATGCACACACACACACACACACACACAGTTTGTTTCCATACCTTCAGGGGAAAATACATGGACTGACTTTCACTTCCTGGGGACTCACCCTAACTTCCAATACATGCCAAGTCCTACCCCCTACCCCTTACCCCTTACCCCTTACCCAACCCCTTAAAACATATTGAACATGATATTCATTTACGTATTGATTTTATTATATTGATGGTTAGTTTCATTCTAAGAAATAATATAACAGTGTAACCAGATTTAATTTCCCACAATACCTAGAGGGACACACACCCGCATACACACACACACACACACACACACACACACACGAGTCATGCTTTATTTTATTAATGTTTAAAATATGAAAAACCCCAAATATAATGACTTTTTCATGTCCTGTACCATCCCAGGACAAAATACCACACTTCCCATTTATACACACCCAGTACAACCTGGAGTCTGACTAATCCATCGACTAACTCAACTGAACCAGCCCATCAACTTCATTTGAGTGGTTGTCCCGTGTCCGTCCCGTGTCCACACGCTGCTGTGTAAAACTAACCCATGGAATTCATTTTGAATGGTGTCCCGTGTCCATCCCGTGTCCAAGCCCTGCTGTGTAAAACTAACCCATGGACCTGTCTATGTTTAACATAATAAACACATACCACTCACAGAGACCTTATGTGTAGTGCCACCTTTGGGCAGTTCCTAAATCGTTGTGGCATGTTATGCAGAAGGCGAGTCTATCCTTCTTTTTGATGCACCTTTTAACGACCACATTTTTTCCTTGGCTATCAGTAGTTATAAAATTTGAACGTGATAACAGTATAAGTATATTTTGACATGAGAGTCGGTGTTAATTCACACTACAAGACACTGACTAGTTCATACTGGACACATTTCATACCCATGATATTAAAAGTTCTGGACTGTTGGTGAATCTCAGTGGTTAAGGATGGGTTTTACAGTCCATACACCGCAGGATAATTTGGAAAGGTAATCGTTTAGACCATTTTAAAAACGGGAGAGTTTTTCCAATAGTAAAATAGGATTGATTATTCTCCAGTGTACCAAGAAATATAAATCACACGCCAAGCTTCTGTCGTTTACATATAGCCAGGAATTTGAGCCGTCATCCGTCTCATTAGCGATTTGGGCAGAACAGCGTAATGTTTTGAGTGCAATCCTGCTGTACACTTTTAATTTTCTTGTTAGCACAATTGCTTCCCTAGCTGACTGTTATATCTAAGGAAATAAATAGATTTTTCTGCTAATATTGTACTTAATGCAACCATGTTAATACATCACAGGGAAAGAAATGCTAAGCTGTTTGCTCTAATGATCCAAAGTGGAATTTCTCTCAGATCTCAGACTTCCTGTGCTTAATCAAGCCTGTCGTACAAATTTAGCTCTTTCCATATATTACTTTACAAAACCTGTAAATATATTTAGACTGGAGTTCAAGAGAACTTGCTTCCAGTAGTTTGCCAGATGTGGAGAAAGTTGTATGCGCACATGCTTCATTAGCGTGAGTAATAATTTAATCTTGACTCAGTGGTTTTTTTTTATGATTATTTATTTTGTTTTTGGACTGCAGGTGGCTCAGTACAGTTTCTTTCGTCCTCATTCAGCTCAGTAACCCATAACAGTCTGGACTGCAGTGTTGATGTATGAAGAACAGTGGTCATGTACAATCTAGTTCACTGGCTGATTAGTAGAAATTTCTTCAGTAGTTAATGCTGGGAATGTGTCAGCGAACCACGCTAGCACCCAATGCAGGTACTCAACTTTTATACTTAGTGGTCGAAAAAGACAAGCACTAGGGGTTGTGTTGCAGTAGTGGTCTAGAATCTGCATACATGGGGTCACAAAGTTTTTAGATATTAGGCCATGAAATTCATACTCGCCTCCTGCTTGCAGCTTGCTTTCATCCATCTTTCTCAGAATTCTTTACATTTTGTTTGCTTGCGGTTTAAATTGAGGCTTGTCTCCGCCCCCTTTGTCATTGGATTCTTTCCAGTGGTGTGCACCAGTGCCGTGTTCAACCGTTAATTAGTTTGGTTATTGGTCCCCTTTGTCTCCATTCCTCTTCATGGTCTTGTTCATTGTTTTTGTGCAGCACTATTTTTAGAGGTGTGCTTCTTATCATTTTTTGATTATGGACACCCGTTCTTTGATGTTGCCTTCATGTTTGTTGACCCAGAGTGCAAATTTTGATTATGATTCATGGATTGCTGTTAATGAAACACAAGCTGTGTAGACTCATATCCTCTGAACACATTATATCTGTAATAGGAATCGCCATCATTGGTCTTAAAACTATTAGTCTTTCCAAGCCTTTTATTCCTCCTGGCACAATTTCCTATAGTCCAGATCTAATTATACTTTGTGTTTTTATGCGCTTTAATGTAATCAGAAGCCTGATACTTTAACCGCTTGTGCAATCCAGTCATCATCAAGGTGAAATGGTAATGTGATGGTTTCTTTTTCCCTTTTCAAGAAGCATTGTTATATTGTTGACATCTGGACTTTGTCCTCCACTTTCCTGCCACATAAAGTCATCCGCTTCTTTTGTCACCAAGATTGAAGCGAGTCCGTCAGCATGAATCCAAACACAGCAGTTATATAAGTAATGACGTTATGAAATACTTGGTCAGTATCTCACCTCGCCTTTCCTCGGGTGACCCTGGACATTACTAACCATTTGGACCGTGCATTTGTATGGAAAATTGGAAAGTGGTGCTTGGTTATCACTTGTTAACGTGAGGGTCAGTGGGTACTCTGTACTCTGGAGTGGTCAGCGTTTTGCCCTCTGCTGAACTGCTCCAAAAGTGTAGCCACCCACCACTTACCCACATTATTAAAGCAATTCCCACTCTACTATGAAAGGACAGGGCTCGGTGGTTAGAAAGGAAACATTTCAACAGCTCTGTTATAGTCATTAATATAAATGTAAAGTGTGTGTTTGCTTCCTGATTCGTATTTGTACTTGCATTGTTTATTCCAGTTTTACCGTTTTTTTCTCCTCTTTGTGATTTCCAGCTGACTCCAGTGCAAACATGTATAATTCGATTAAAATTGGAAACATGTGTTGGTCGGGAAATTGCAGGGGGTCATTGTTAAAACATTCCTTCTTCCATATGAGTCCAATATAAAACCTGGCCTCTGGCTCCGTTGGCCTGGTGTAGACAGTAGGGTAGACAGGGCTGGGGCCCTTACTGAGTTTAGGCTTTCAAGGGGCACAAGTTCCATGGCACAGTTTCTGCCGTTCTACCTCTTCTGGGACACAGAAATGGACCTCGTCTGGTTCATTCACCAAGTGAATCAGGAGTCAACAAGGGGAAATTGACTTGTTTATAATGACGTCTGAGGGAAATGAAATTCTGTCACGTACGGTGATGTGACGAAAGACGAGGCAGCCAATAGAACAAACAGTGGAATGACCCAGTTGACAGATTTACATCAAGTGCTTTATCTGGCCTGTAATTTGCCGAAGTGACAACATCTACGGTTTACCCGAAACATTTACGCGTTTGAACCACTTGCTTTGACTCTATGAGCCACCTGTAATCTACTGCTTTGTGTTTTGAGCTAAACCAACTGTCAGACAAAATGCAATTAAACTCTACCTGTTGTTTAAGCAATTTCATCAAGCTTTTGCCCGACTGGATTCTTACATACTGTGTGCTTGATGCAAAATTTGGGGGGAAACTGTCAGTCAGATTCACCGACATATGCTAGTGTTTTTGTGGTGAAACTTTTCTTGTTAGCAATGTTGACACTTCTAAATCCACATCCTCTCTGCAGACAGATTGATAATCTAAATGTAATCAAAGAATTTGGGTTCAGTGTGTGGTCAGAGTCTCTTCTTACATTTATGGCATTTGGCAGATACCTTTGTCCAGAGTGACTTACATTTTTTTATCTCCCTTATTTAACTGAGCAGCCCAGTAGTGGCAACTTGGTGTTACTGTGGCTTGAACCCCTGACCTCCTGATCAGTGACCCAGAGCATTAACCACTGAGCCGCTAGTACCGTAGTACCACATATTTTTATCAAGTTCATCTTCTGCAGCATTTGGTCTCGAACAATTGCTTTGGGATCCTGAAAAAAAGTCCCAAGTTTCACTTGGGTCCTGATCAGAAATTTTTAGTATCCTGAAAATAATACAAAAAAAAGTTTCTGGAACATTTCCTGAAATAAACTGCACAATCTTAATGGGGTCAGTGGGGTCATCAATGGAACTAAGAAATGTCTATCCTTTCCAGAACACTGGGAGACACTTTTCCAACAGCCGGTTCCCAGACCATTTCAAAATTCAAGAGCCAAATTTGGAGCCCAATTTCGAACCCCTTCTTGTCGTTTCCACAGCCAGAGAACCAGTTCTTAGCCTGGAAAATAAGTTCCAGAAGGGCATCAAATCCTTGCTGGTCTAGAATCAAGATCTGCTCACATCTTAGTGGGTTTAGCATGACCAACAAAAAATTTGTGACCACAAAAAAGGAAAAAAGAAAATAAAAACGGTGTTAGTATAGAATCCAGTCTTATTCCCCAAAAAAATAAATAAATTATATATATAATTTTTTTCAATTTATTTATTTATGTGGACATGCTATCATAAACATCATGTAGCTGTTTTGATTGGTGCTAGCATCACTGTGAATGCAGAGACTTATTCTAGGTCATGTCTGAAAGTGCATCCCTCCGTAGTAAAGAGTCTGCCGAGACCTTTTTCACAGCAGACTCTTTTGAATGGCAGTGACTTTGGTATGGCAGTATGCAGTTTCAGATGTTGGCCCATGTTTCCCACAGATCTGTAATATACTTGTGGTGGTGGCTAGTGGAAAAATTCATTACCTGCGGCGTAAATATGGTCTAGTACATGTGATTTCAGATCAGATTGTAATCTGTTCCATTTGCACTGTTCAGTGACTCACATGTTATCTAGTGTCAAGCCCAGGCTTCAGGAAAACAGGCTCGCTTCAGGAAAACAGGCTCTCGTCTGTCTTTTTTCACTTACTGGGATTCCTGTTGATAAAAACAAAAAGAGCTGATTATTTTCTGTCAGTAAAAGGGAGAAGAATGACCGAATGTTCACAATACACAATTACCAGACTGAAGCGCTACTGCAATCAGTCGTATAGTGGTTAGCACTTCTATATCATAGCAAGAAGGTGGAGATTGCATGTTCTTCCTATGCTTGCATGGATTTCCTCCGGGTCCTTGGGTTTCCTCCTGCAGTCCAAAAACATGCACCTTAAGCTAAAGGAATACTTTCGATTGCCACTTGGTGTGAGTGATTGTGTATATGTTGGCCCTGTGATGGTCTAGTGAGCTGTTCAGGGTGTACTCAGCTTTCGCCCAGAGTCAGCTGGAATGACACCCCCCCCCCACCCCCCCCACCCTGATAAAGACTTTTAGATCTACTCAGTGCACCCAGACGTCTTACTGAAAATAAAAGGAAATTAAACATCATGCGTTATGTTCATGATGGCCAGTTCATGAGGGATTACGTTTTTGTGTTGTACATCCATCTGAGCCATTATTGCGCACTGAGGGATTTTCTTCAAATGTCGCCCAAATGCCCACCTTGACTCAAGGATGAACTAATTGCATTTGGAGGTCAAAGGTCAAGGTCAGTGCAGCCTTACCGACGTGTACATCCACCAGGCGTTTGCTCTTGTTTTATATTTGTTTAGAAAACCGTTGTGCTTGACACTAGAGTTGTTGTGGAGAGGTATACGGTGGTATAAGGTATCAGTGGTGAAGTGGTGCTACGGTGGCTCTCTATCCTATGTTGAAGCAAATCAATTTTTACAAATTTAACAAACAGTAGCACCAGCCCAGAACTGAAAACTGGGTCACGTTGATGGAAAGGCATGATCAGAGATTTCTCATAAATTTTGAACACAAATCCAAAATCTCTCCAACATCCGGAATTAAACTCAAATCTCTCGAGGGTCCGGCATAGAACTCCAATATTTCTCTGGGGTCCTAAATAGAACTTAAAAATCTGGCTGTGATCACGAATAGAATTCCTGTTTAACATCAGGCTGACTCGCAGTGGCACTTCTTTTCCAGCTAAACTCCCGCTGCAGCAACTTCTGTGTGTTCCCTAGGGGAAAAAGCGTGGTCCTCCGCCAAGTTGGTTCGGAATTGTGTGCGCAGTGATGTGTGTGGGTGGATGCATGTACACTTGTCATTTCATTTTAGTAGTTCGTTTTTATCTCCGAGAACATTCTGCTTTCACGCTGCTCAGATCTCCAATCCGAGTTTTCCTGCATCTATAAATAGCAGAGCAATCCGTTCAACACCTCTCAGGCTGATATTTATCTTCCTAATCACATGGAAAAGTGGAGCAGGACACGCTTTGCTCATTTCTGAAGGGCTTCCTAGCTTTTTGCTTCCCGACTTTATATATTAAGCTTGAGCGCTTTAATCTTCTCTCTCTCTCCTCCTGTTATCTCATTGCTTTCCATGCATAGGCACACTTTTGTCTCCCGTGTGTTGTGTCCTTTCTCACCCCTTTGGCACAAATATGCTTTTTGTGGAATTCTTTTCCCAAGTGTCCTGACTTTTAAGGTCTCGACAAACCAAAGATGTTGGCTCGTCCGAGCAGGATGCGTCATCTAAGGAAAATACAATTTAATGACACATCCACGTCTCTGGTTTCTCTTTTGGATGTCAACAATTCTAGGATGTGCTGGGTAAACTAAGAAAATAGACCGTCAAAGCCAGTTAAACCACTGTATTACTGGTGTTCCTTCTAGAGAAAAACATGTCTATATTACATTCCCATGGTATTAAGGGATAAAAAAATGTTTGGTTTCCTTTCTTGTTAGCTTAGCACTACTACTAGATCAGTTCTTGCCATCTTGATTGGCTGGTGGATCACATAACGACCCAACTAGGATTTTAAATTGTGCTTGGAACATGCAGGTTGTTGATTTTGTGTTAAAATAATAATTTAAAAACAAATGAGTATGCACCACTTTCCTGTAAAACCCTGTGAACTTGGGGCACGTAGCAGGATGCAGCAGAGACATGACGTTTAGAGAAGAGTGGGCTGATGATCCAGTCAAGTTTGAGGCTCATTGTGGTGAGGTTTATGCCGGCAGAACTTTTTTTTTGGGCCTCTGGCTCAGGGACATCGCTGCAGGATGTGTTAATAGGCGGATGTTGGAGCCCTTTTCTCGATCATCTGGCCCGCCAGCGGTCCTTCTCCAGGCTGGGAAGGGAAATCTCTCGTAATATCATTAAATAATAGACCATGACCATGAGCTGTGGAAAATCCCCACAAATTAAACTTGCATTGGAGGGCATGGCCTCTAATAGTGTGGTTGCCTTGTTTTTTTTCCCAGCTGTTCATTATAGGTGAGAGAGAGAAATGCTTGCAGGGTTACATGAGTAGTAAATAGTGCCGTTTATGCTTACTTCTTCACTCTGCTGTTTTAATGAAACGCCTAACCATATTTAGTTTTTAGTTAGTGTGTTTGTTTTTCCTCAGTTTGAATCTCAAGTCTTAAAAGTGCACACCAGTTCCAAAGTCTTTAATTAGACTTTTCAGCTATTTTAGGAGAATATTTGTAGCCAAGCTCCCGAGCAGAGCACCCTAGTCACGGAATAATGGCTTCAATGAATGCCCCATTTCCCTTCTGTGTCCGCAAGTGCCCACCACAGGAAACTGCCATGCCACTGAGTTGATGCTGATTGGCTGGTACGTATCGCTGGCTTGCATGATGACAAACATTCAATAGTGCTAATAAACGACAACAAAACAACGATTAATTATTAATAACAAAACTGAAACCCAAGAGAACATAAAACATACCCCACCACTCAGACGAGCGTTGGAAATAAAGATTCATGGAACAAACACCGAAATCAAGAGCTTGTTAAGTGGATAATTAAAAGAAAACACAGATGATAAAAATCTGTAAAAAGCGTCTGCTACTTAAACAAAAGGTTGTGAAAAGCAAACCCAGACTTGGACCCCTATCAGTAGAGAAATCTATCAGGGGCTCCACTTTCAGGTAGTGCCTTAAGTTAAGCCTTTATATTAGCTAAAGCTTCTTTGGTAACCACCTTGTCAAACAGTAAAGTGATTCGCAATCTTATCAGTAACAAAATTGCAACTCTATTTGTTAGCTAGCCTCCTAAGCCCTGCTTTAGAAACTCTGCTCATGAACCGTGTCCCAGAACCTCCACCTTGTACAGGAAGAGGCCGTTGTCTGACATTGCAGATTGCCAAGAATGTTTATTTACCAGTTTTTTAAACAAAAGACTTTTTCAAACAGTGAGTGTTGCTTCAGAAAGCACAAAACACAGTTTCCTCCCGGATTAATAAAGTGTCCTGATTCTGATTGTATCCCAGCTTTCAAAAGTAAGAAAGTGTGAATAACCAATCAGATTAGAGCATTCAGGATTCTGAAGCATGTGTCCAGCCAGGTGTGCAGAAGATATTCAGACCTCCATGGCTGAAGTGCATTCTTATGCAAAGTGTCAGAGCTGCAAAGTGTCTGAGCTGAGCTGAAAAGTGTTATTTAATTGTAAAATTTAAAGCTCTTTTGCTGGTGCAGTTTGTTTTGGTATTATCCGTACTATTCGAAGTTGTACCAAACCTAACAGCACCGAAAGCTACGTGAGAAGAATGCTGCAAAAATTTAGTCAGAAAATCTGATGCCTTAAGCTTGACTTGCTAATTTATTGGAGTTTTTCTTCATGGTCTTATCCATTCTAAAATTAGGGGTCTAGTCGAAACTCCGAGTCAAGCAGCAAGTTAGCCAAGATCAATTCCAACACAAGTACCGAGTCGGCTAACACCTGAATCAGAGTTGCTAGCTTTAAGAGGTAAAAACTTCCCTACCTGAGTAATTATACATGCGCTTATACCTCTACAGGCTCCTCCACATCACTGCGTATTACTAATAAACTTTCATCCTGTCAACAGACTCTAATTCCTTCCAGGCGTGTGTACAGAACGCCTGTGTCTCTCCCCCACCATCACCTCATACCACCACCGTGGAGACATGAATCTGGTGTGATTTCGGCAGATCAGAAAGCAATATCTCAGGCCAAGCCCCCTGATTCATCTGTTCAACACTCATCCTAAATCCCCCAGCTTACTTAGCACTTAACCGTCCGTGGACAACGTGAGCGTGAGAGATAAAGAAGAATGGAGGTGGAGAGAACGCTGAAGGGTTGCACCGTCTTTTTTTCGCATTGTTCACTCAGTCTTCCTTCCACTCTCACTGCTTATCCCATTTCTTTTATAACTCCTCCTCCAAGAGTAAGACTCTTCTCAACGGTCTGACTGACTCAGTTCTGCGAGATCTGCCATGTGTGCTTCATGCTTGTTGTCAGGCTTTGCCACTCAACGGGTAGATACATCCATGTGTAGGAGGTAGCATTAAGCCTTAAGCTATGCTGAAACCTTAATTTATGTTGAACCCGCGTGTGTGTGTGTGTGTGTGTGTGACAGTCACTCAGCACAATTTAGCTGTATGTCTTTCTGACCTACTGAGCTTTTCTCTCACTTCATCCAGATCTAAATCCTGCTTGTCTCCTGAGATCTCCATGGTGTAAAGGGTCATGTTTTATACCCTCTGCACCTCTGTGGGTCTGTTACATGCATCTGCCCCTGTCTTGATTATGTAAGGGGCTTCTTCATCCGGTTCTCTCCGGGTTATTTTCCCTGCCTCTCCACAGGGGTCTCATGGTGATGATTGCTTACACGGGGGAAGTCCCCCCGAACCTCAGGATGAAAGCGCTAGTTTCATCTTCCTTTTTCGCCTTCCGTTCTGTCGTGAGATGTTCCAGAGGCCGTCTCTTCTGAAGTGCTCATGGGAGTTTTGTGTGAACATGATGCATTAATGTCCCACTACCGCAGGGTGGGCAGATGTGTCAGGAGTGTGTGCAAGAACTGAAACATGGCCCCTGAGTAAGAACGGATTCTTGTAGTCTAACATACCCAAAAGCTCCTGATTGGCCAAGACGTACATTCATTGTCTAGCCCAATCAAAAATCTACCGACTTTGCAAGTCACTCTTAGTTGGTCGTCAGTGAATCTTGGTCTCAGTCACTCTACCCACAGCTCACGGATCATCTGATATTGCTTATACACTAAACCCTGGTTTCCACCAGCCACGTCTGCATGACGTCCTGTCTGCGACACGGTTTAGCTCCGTCCTCAGCACAGCTCTGTTACACACCAGGAGCATTTCAAAAATGGCGATTCTCATTCATTCATTTATTTCATTTTCTTAAACCTAATTAGGGTCGCAGGAAGGCTGGCGCCCATCTCAGCTGATTCTCGGGAGAGGGCAGGGTACACCCTGGACAGCTAATGTGGCCATCGCAGGGCAAAAAGGCGTGTCTTGTCTTTCCAATTATGACATGTTTTTGCCGTTGCACCTCCTGCCTGGTTGCATGGCTTGAGTGTGGCAAAAATAGACCAGGCACATATTTTTAGCGTTGTCCAGAGTGGCCACCATCAGCTGTGGTGACTGCGTCGCAGACGGTACGTAACAGCCACACCCGGTGGTCACCAGTCTTTACACTGAGTAACCAAATGTATGTGGGCTTCAAGCTATCACACCCATGTGGGTTTGAACATCTCATGAAAGATGTAGTCCTCCTCCCCCTTTGCATGACACCAACCATCCCATGTTTTTGTGTACCTTATTTTGTGGGCAATAAAGGGTTATCTTCATACTGTGATTTGCAAAGATGCTTTTAATATTTGTGTGCCTCTACCTTTGTGACAACAGTTTGGGAAAAGAACCTCATATGGGTGTGGTGGTCAAGTATCCACATACTTTTGACCATATTGTATAGCTGTGTACAAGCTTAATAATCTTGAAAAATGCAACCTTGTTGACCATCTGCAGTTACACATATGCACCAATTTCAGGCTGGAATGAATGCTGAGTCCCAACTAGGGGATTTTCTGATTAAATTACTGGTGTTATATTATAAGTAGGGGCAGCACGGTGACGCAGTGGTTAGCACGTCCGCCTCACAGCAAGAAGGTCCTGGGTTCGATTCCCAGCTCGGGCGTTTCTGTGT
>JAOUQZ010000014.1:15611612-15621932 GCA_028564935.1 Neosilurus hyrtlii | reverse complement strand
CGGCTGAGATGGGCGCCAGCCTCTCCGCGACCCTAATTAGGAATAAGCGGTTCAGAAAATGAATGAATGAATGAATATTATAAGTAAAATTAAAAAGTAAAAAATTGATCCAGAACATAATAATAATAATAATAACCTAGAAGCTAATACTCTATATAGAAAGTGGAACTAACAAAATTTTGACGCCTTTCCTTTTTTCAGGGTAGGGGTTATCTTTTTGTTTTGTTTTCCGGTGGGGGACCGTCTTTAGAACTAAAGGCCCGATCTTTGGTAACTGACCAAGATTCTTTTAAGTTGGCAACAGTCTCAGACCAACCACAACTGTGTATGTGGTGTCCTAAATGACACAAATGAAATAATGCTCAGATCTCTGGTCGGCAACTAGGTCTGAGACTGTCTGACGAAGTCCCCAATTATCTGCGACTATCTGTGATCGACCACAACGGTCTCAGACTGTCATCAGTATAATCGCGGATAGCTGGCGACAGTCACCGATTAGTAGATTATCGCTATTATCGTGTGTTATTGCACAAATGAAATCGTAGCTTAACCCATGTTTATCTCTCACCTGATATGAAGTGGTCACTGCATGCACGTTTGTGACCACTAGGTTTCCAAGGTACAGCTGTTTATCCATATCTTGCATGTTTTAAAAACTTGAAGCAGACTGTGTCCCCCTTTTTTAAATGAACAGGTAAACAAAAGATTGGTGCAGTTCACGGCACAACGACTGATAGGCATGCTAATTCAGATTACATTTGTATTTTTGCCTACAAATATGGCCACCGCACCGATTAAGCCTTCTTGTTCATAGTCTTGTGTGAATTTCATCCATGCAGTAAGTGTCAGTCATCTAAAAATATCTGCTGGTGACAATCACCACTGTCTGAGTACTCCATGACTACCACAACATTGGATATGGAAGTAAAATACACAAATATTGTTTTATAGTGGTGAACCCTAGCATTGTCCCTCCTGTTGCTTGCTCTAGCCACTTTGCATTGCCAGCGGTTGCTCACCATCCTGTCACTGTAAATCTCCAAAGCTCATTGAAAGTGTAGGAATTTGGTGGTTTCGTTTTTGTCCAGTGTCAATACAGGGTAGGCAGGAATGTGGTAATGTTATACTGGGCAGTGGTGGCCCAGCGGTTAGGGCTCAGGACCACTGATTGGAAAGTTGTTAGAGTGAATCCCTCCACACTGTCTGTCCTGTTCAGCAAGACTCGTAACCTTCAACTGCTTTTCCCCAGATGAACTTACAAACGTACTTATTTTTACACTGTCTTTATTTGAGGTTTTTAAGACGAAGAAGAGGGTTTAGTAAAATCGATCATTAAATCATTGTTTGGAATAAAAATTTGTAGAACTAGAATCTAAAGGGTGGGTTAGTTATATACAGTATTTCTTATTGACCGTAATTCTATTTGGGAGGCATGGTGACATATCAGTAAGTATATCTACCACACAGCAAAAAGGTCCTGAGTTCGAGTCCCAGGATTGAGTGTTTCTGTGTGTAGTTTGTATGTTCTCTGCGTGCTTCCATGGGTTTCCTCCAGGTAATCCGGTTTCCTCCCACAATCCAAAGGTATGCACTTTAGGCTGTTCCAAATTGACCCTAGGTGTGGGTGGGTGTGTGTGTGTGTGTGTGTGTGTTGGCCCTGCAATGGTCTGGTGATGGTCTTCAGGGTGTACCCCGCCTTCACCCCATGTCGGCTAAGATAGGCTTCAGCCTCTCTGCGACCATGGTGGGATGAATTGGTTCAGCAAATGATTAAGTGAGTGTAATTCTATTTCCCAATTATGCTTGACGTATTATCACTATACTAAAAGACGTGTATCCGTGTACTTTCTCCTCCCTGTACTACACACCGAAAGAATAGTCCACTTCATATCTCTCTGCTCGAGTAGTTTCCGACCTTTTTAACCCTAACCTCTAACACCTCAAAGGTCATAACCCTGACTGCCTCTTACTTAACCCCCTCCTGGGGCCGAATGTAATCCCAAACAGCTTTTCCTTCCTTTTTCCATGCCCTTAATTTTGGCAGACGAGCAATCCTTTTACTGAAGGTTTTGCAGCAAATACATACACAGTGAATGGAACACAGTCTATAGACTGCAAGATTTTATGGTCTCTTTAACTGGTGCTATGGAGGTGACATTGCAAACTAGTGTAAAATTTCCATCTATACTTCTCCAGAGTCAACACAGGCCTGCCCGAGTTCTCTTCCCTCTTGCTGTGCTAATAAAGGCCTGCTCTTTATATTAGCCAATCAGAGACTGAGAGCTCCAGTCTGCACACGTCAATAGCTATAAACCCCCCTCACCCCCCCATTTTAGTGTATAAATCTAATGGCATCCCTATAAAACGCCTGCATAAATAGGTGACGAGGCTCTAAGTTCGTAAAAAGCTACAGCCTCCGAGCCATAATACACATAAATCTCGTGTCTTTTAAAATGAATGATGCTGCTGTGTTTTTAGTGTTAGAAAGACCTGTGCCACAGTGCTGTGCAGAGAAATGGATTATGTGTATACCATGTTAATAGAGCCATATTACGAGCTGTGGAAAGAGGCAGTGCAGAAAGGTAGGGGCGCTCAAATATACGATATGACCGCATTGGAAGACAGACAAACTCACCTGCTCTTAATCTCCATTCCACATCTGTGCTTTGTGATCGGATAGCCATGGACGTGAGAGGGTTGAGACAGGGGCGGGAAACAGAGAACGTTGGTATGCGTAAATGTGTGTGGTGGTCATTTGTCTTTAAAAGATTTTTTTTTTTTTTTTTTGCTTCAAACTTTAAGCTTTGTAGCTGACTCTACATTTATCTTTTTTGCCCTTAACCTCTGTTAGCCAAGTAGCACCGTGTGCCTGTAAGTGGATAGCCCAATAAAAGTCCCAACCATAAGGAAAGGATGTGCATTAAGGTCTGGCTTGTGCTACCAATAGGCATGGTGGCCTCTCAGCGATCCTCAGATCCTCCCCCACTCAGGCTGTTGTTGGAGTTTGGATTCCTGTTGCATTGGGACTCCCTTCGCTCTGGACCATGTGGAAGAAGACATTGGCTCCTTTCTGATGGACTGCCTGACTGACAGCATTGATCCACATGGCTACGTCTCAGCATGGGTATCAAATAGCGCTAGATGAACTGATGGGTGATTGATGAAGGGGGAAGAGAACAGGGAGGTTGGGTTGTTATTGCGCACTCTACACTGCTTCTCCTAAGGACACTGGATGAGTAGGGGGAAGCTTGAGGTATGACGGTGCCAGGTATGTGCGGACATGTACTGCAGTCCAACATCTAGCGAAGACAGCTTCTTTTCGAGACATCATAATGAAGTAGGGGCTGAGCGAGATTCCTAAGAGGAGTTCTCCCAGAGTAGAGACGATAGACAAAGCAAGAGAATACGTTTTGAGAAGGAGCAGCTGGATCGGAGGTCAGGATCCAACCTCCTGTACAGTGAGGCGACTACTTCATCTTACTCACTTATAGTATGCTTAAATATCTCCTACCCACAAGCCAAGAGACTCGCGGCCAAGAGTTTCTTGAATCGATGCGGTTTTCAGCGAAGAACGTGACAGGAAAATGGGAATAATGTTAGAAAGCCCATCTACCCAGTTCACTACTTGTTTGCCTCATCCATCTGTGGGAAACAGTGAAAGCCAGCATCTACGCGCTTGGATTACAGTCCCATAGACACCGGATACTCAGAGAGAATGAAAGGACATAAGCGAAGACAGCAAATATAAAGATAGATGAAAGTGTTACATCATTTTTCCACAGTGTTATTCACAAGATACACACAGCTTTGACTGTCCGTAGCGTACACAAACACAACGACACAAACGTTCTTTTGAGTGGAGAAAATATCCCTCATCCTAAATCTACCACCTGGACAAAATATTTGTTGTAATTTTCTTATTATTTACAACCTCTGACACCTCGATTTTTAACGCGACAGAATAGCATGACATTAGCAAAACACTGATGACAAAATCCAGCCACCAGAAAACCCTGCCAATTGGCGAGATTGATGCTAACGGCTAAAATAACTGCCGTCGTCCTCAAGCGCAGAAATCATCCATCCTCCTGAAATATTTCTGGAACAGTCCGCTTGTCCGTTTGTACTATACGTGCTAGCACAGTATGCTACAGTGTTGCTGGGCTGTTTTTCACAGAGGAGAAGAAGCAGGTCAGCTGTTGCACAGCTAGACAAATGGTGTAGCGTTCAGGAGGACATTTGTCTTCAGCATGAGCGATGGATCCCATTCATCCTTACTTAAAGCTATAGGAGCAACGAGTGGTGGTGGAAACAACTCCCATCATTTTTTTGGACCTGTTTTAAAGGTGGTTATTAAGGAACAAAATGCTCCCGGTCAACAGGGCTAGTGAACAAGAATGTGTTTGTGTAAGAGAAGTGAAACAGGAAAAGAAGAAAAAGACGCTGCTACGACTAAGGCGGAGATATCTGAATGCAGCTGTTTTTTGAACGTAATCATCTGGCCAGCAAGAAAGCAGTTCAGTCACAGCGATTTAAAGTCTTTTATTATCCTGCCTTTTTAAAGCCTCCATCTCTTTTCTCTGCCCTGCCAGCTGAGCGAGTGCTCCCAAATATCCTCCATGTGTTCACCTGAACTGATAATCCCCGATTGAGATTTTAGGTGAGGCTTCCCAGATGGCACCGAGTGTTCAGGTAGAGTAAGGAATCCGCACATGTACATTAAAACCAACTGTCAATAAAAACCCAATACACTGACTTTCATAAGGTGGTATAAATATAAAGTGGTTATATTTCAAAGCAGCGTGTTATTACTGGTGACTCGCCTCTCTTTGTTTCTTTCTTTTATAATTTTTTTTTTTTTTTATCCCCCTGGCATATAATGCAAGTTGATATAGTCATCAGTACGTCCATCCGACTGTCTGTGCCTCCGTCTGTGATCACTTTAAATCCGGCCCAGAACTCAGAAACCGTTTGATATTTCTTCATCGAAATTGGCAGCTACTTGTACTGTGTACTGTACAGTGTAGTTGTGCCTTTTGATATTCTGGGATTTCTGCATTTCCATGGTAACCAATTTACCATGTAAGAGCATGGGTGGTGTTCATTTCCAGGCCAGAACTTGAAAACCGTTTCAGGTTTCTTTTTTAAAACTTGACAGTTACTTCAGTTTGGCGGTGGAATTTTTTTATTTAATTTTTTATTTCCACTGCAACCAGTTTAACAAGAAAATATGGGATGTGTTCATTTCCACGCCGGGGTTCCTGTCATATTCTGATGACTCTTAATTGTCATTGTTGTGATATTTTTCATTCTCACTTGTATTCAGTTTCTAGCGTACACCCTGCAGAAATTTTGTGCTGAGCGAACAAATCAATAATTTAGCCTGCAAGAAAATACATGGTATAGTTGGAATTAATAGTGTTTCTTGACCCAAGCATTTAGTCTAGAATTTGACTAAAATAGTTTCTCCATCATTTTTTTCCCTGCAGACTTTTGTTCACTGATTAACAAACTTTCACTTTATAGTGAGCTCAGGTAATCATGGATGCTTTCCAGTTACCT
This sequence comes from Neosilurus hyrtlii, assembly GCA_028564935.1. Lineage (NCBI taxonomy): Eukaryota > Metazoa > Chordata > Actinopteri > Siluriformes > Plotosidae > Neosilurus > Neosilurus hyrtlii. The sequence goes on along the minus strand of JAOUQZ010000014.1, from coordinate 15,616,370 downwards.
GTGCACTCCAAACAGCAGGGTATCAAGCTTTAAAAATGTGTAAATAGTGTGTAAATAGTTTTTGAAAGCATAAACAATTTAAACTGATAGGTGTGCAAAAGTTTCTGTAGCACTGATTACAAGACCTTTTTTCATACTTACATGCCTGTTGATAAATTAAATCAGCTGTAAAATTCAAAGCATGTTCAAGGAACAGCTGACATACATCTAGTTCCAACCACAAAAATCCTTAAAAAGGAAAAGATTACAGAAGACTGAAAATGAAAAATTGTGTAAGCAGTGAAAGAATGCCTTCTGAGCAGCGTGTGCGCTAAATTGTATTGTAATGAAGCTCAGTCATTGCAGGGTGTGCAAACTTTTGTTAAAAAATTCAGTGCATAGTTTTATTCATATTCTTTCATGGGGGGTTTTCCCCACCAAATTCATTTGAAGCTGATCATTTAAACTTCACATTAGCAAGTCTCCTCATACAAATAATTGGGTTTTCCTGAATATCACATTCCTTCCCTAAATGTTTTTATGAGCAATTTTTGATGTTACACCCATTTTTAGGTCTTTTTCAAACACCACTGGAGAAGCAAAGCATGATTCTTAATTCAAAAAACTATACAGATCTTCAGGAAGCTTCTTCCTCGTGCACCTTCTTCTGAAATGCTGATTTGGCTTCCTCCTCCAATTTATGGTCTTTCCACACTTTCTGGTTACCTTGCTCTGATTGGCCGTCTGAAATTTCACGCTCAATGCACTGTGAGGCAGATTGGGATGTGCGGAGATCCCGCTGACTATGGTGGGGCAGTGAGGAAAGGCCAGCTAATCAGAAGGTCCAGCATGCGTTAGTGTGCCACAAAAAATTCGACAGCTCAAACAGCATAGAGGGAAACCTAAACAACGCTAACCTTGTTATTTGACACTCTGGCATCATATATTGGTTGGAAAAAGTGTAAGAAAAATACCTCCTCTTTAAGTAAATGCCTTGATATCCAGCTTGATAAATGAAGTCTATTGGGGGAGCATTTATTCAACTTCAAGTTCTGTTCTACTTCATTAAAAGCGAACAGTTCTGTCCGTCTTCTTTTGTCACATGTTGGATGCAGAAACTCAGAGAAATTATCCCCTCTTGGTCAAGCAGTCCAAAGACAATAGTGAGAATTTAGCACATGCAATACTCAATCTCTTAAAAGCAGAGCCAGGCAGTTAGGAGACTGGAGGGGGGTTCTGGCAGGCCGGCCTTTGGGTCTACCTTAGCACACCTATCCTGTTACTCGGCTCCATGGTGTCCGTAGCTGTATCTCCCGTCTGCCCACACCTCTCCTCCCTCCTCTCTGGAGGCGTAGTATTTTATCCATCCTTTTGTTTTTCTCTGTGTTCGAAGATCAAACGGTCTTGGGAATGAAGAATGTGTAGGGTCGAGCATCTCTTTTATACCCAAACTTCACTCCTTATAAAAGACCAGGAAGGCACTCCAAGGCACATATGGTCTGAATGAGTGTTCATTTCACTTGCTGAACATGTGAGATGGGGTGTGTATGGCAAGCTTTTAAAAAGGAAAATATATATATATATATATATATATATATATATATATATATATATTAAAAAGGAAAATATATATATATATATATATATATATATATAATGTAAAGCTTTTGCACACACCTGGATATGAAGACTGTTTCTCCACAGTTTGCACAGGACAATCAGAAAAGGGCTATAATTGTGCGGAATGTTTGTACAATTACAAATCAGTCTGAGCGATGATGTATGATAAGGTTTCTGGGCTTGGAACACACTTTTACGTCTTTCAGTTCCTCCTTCCACAAAGATTTTTGATTACACCATTATGTGATTGTGATTAACTGTGATTTAGTAATGTGTTTTATATTACAAATTTTTCTCATCATCTGAAATCATTTACGTTGTGTCACTGTTTATCGCTTTTTTCCCCAAAATTGGCTTCCCCATACCAGTCACATATGGTAACTGATATTCCATTTGTGTCCTGGCTTCTTGAACGTGCTTCCTGCTTGGAACTATTGCTGTGCACTGGATATCGACTGGATCATATTACTAACAGGACTCCTCTTTTTTTCTGTTCGCTACAGATTATTCCCCCTCTCATAGACCTCAATCAGAACCGCAGTAAGCTGAAATTGTACATTGGCCACCTCACAGCCCTTTGTCATGAGAGAGACCCTCACATCTTGCAGGACCTGGCTCCGCCCTCAGCGTACCACCGCAGCCAGAGGGACGCCTGGGAGGAAGAGCTACAAAAGATGAGCCTGGAGGAGGTGGGTGGTGGTTAAAGATGGTTACACTGATGATTGGCAGCACTTAATGTATTCCATGACCTTTTCTAGCACCAATACATACACAGCTGCACGTATAATACAGTGCACACTGCTTAATAGCCGAGCGTGAGGTCAGTACTGTAAAAACGAGGTCCGAGGTCTTTGGTAAAGACGGGAAGAGGTCCGTGCAAAAAGATCAAGGGCTGAGAGTTCTCAGTTCAGACAGAGCGACCAAGGTTAATACGTGTTTTATCATATAGCATTTCAATTTTTTTTTTTTAATTCTCTTTTTTTTTCATTCCAATCAAACATTATAGAACTTCGGAATTGTTCCTCACGCTTTTCTACAACTAATCACTTCGCTTCAAGTTTATTTTATTCTTTGAAGGAGTAGGAAATGATCTAGTCATGAACAAGGCATCTTCGTCTCTGTGAGGGCTTTGGTAGCCCAGGACAAACAAGAGTTTACATTAGAAGCTCGAGCTCGCTGGGAGGTAACTTCTAAATGTCTATGCCTGGGTGAATTTTAAAAAAAATGTGTGCTGCATGTTTAAATTCGATTTCGGGCCGAGTAAAAAGTGATTAACCGGACCATTCAGGCAAATTATGGACCACTCATCAGTCTGCACGTTCTGTTGTTGCCAAACAGTACAATACAATATAATACAATGCAGTACAATCTATTTATATCACGCATGGAATAAAGCAACAATTTGAAACAAAGTAATAGATACTGTATGTATTACTATAACGTATATAAGGCTGTTTAGCGAAATTTCCATAAAAGCTCTTTTAGCTCGACAGCAGCAAATACATTCAATTGAATTGAAGTAAAGTAGTGAAAAATAGGACGAGGCACTAGTAAAGAGTAAAAGACAGAAAAACTCACAGAAATTACTCTCACTCACGCATTTTCCAAACCGCTTAATCTTATTAGGGTCTGGTGCCTATCTCAACCGACACTGGGCGAAGGCAGGATACACCCTGAACAGCTGGTCATATCATCGCAGGGCCAACACACATAAACATTCACACTCACATCCACATCTAGGGGTACTTTCGAACAGCCAAATAGCCTGATGTGCATGTCTTTTGAATGTGGGAGGAAACCAGAGTACCCAGAGGACACTCACACAAGCACGGGTAGAACATGCAAACTCCACACAAACGCCTTCGCCGAGATGAGGACTCGAACACAGGACCTTCTTGCTGTGAGGCAGATATGCTAACCATCCACCGCACAGAAATGAACATAATGTAAACATTTTTATAATATTTGATGATTGAAAGAATATTATGAATTAAGACAGTACTATTATGAAAGTGAGACAGTACTATTGAAATGGAGACAGTACTTTTGAAAGTAAGACAGTACTTTTGAAATTGAGACAATACATTTGAAATTGAGACGGTACTTATGAAATTAAGACAGTACTTTTATAATTAGGACTGTACTTATAAAATTAAGACAGTACTTTTGAAATTGAGACGGTACTTTTGAAATTAAGACGGTACTTATGAAATTGAGACGGTACTTTTGAAATTGAGATGGTACTTATGAAATTGAGATAGTACTTTTGAAATTGAGACGGAACTTATGAAATTGAGACGGTACTTTCATAATTGAGACGGTACTTTTGAAATTAAGACGGTACTTATGAAATTGAGACGGTACTTATGAAATTGAGACGGTACTTATAAAATTGAGACGGTACTTATAAAAATTGAGACGGTACTTTTGAAATTGAGACAGTATTTATGAAATTGAGACGGTACTTATGAAATTAAGACGGTACTTATGAAATTGAGACGGTACTTTTGAAATTGAGACGGTACTTTTGAAATTGAGACGGTACTTTTGAAATTGAGACGGTACTTATGAAAATGAGACGGTACTTTTGAAATTCAGAGGTACTTATGAAAATGAGACGGTACTTTTGAAATTAAGACGGTACTTATGAAATTGAGACGGTACTTATGAAATTGAGACGGTACTTATGAAATTGAGAGGTACTTATGAAATTGAGACGGTACTTTTGAAATTAAGACGGTACTTTTGAAATTGAGACGGTACTTTTAAAATTGAGACGGTACTTTTAAAATTGAGACGGTACTTATGAAATTGAGACGGTACTTATGAAATTGAGACGGTACTTATGAAATTGAGACGGTACTTATGAAATCGAGACGGTACTTTTGAAATTGGGACGGTACTTATGAAATTGAGACGGTACTTTTGAAATTGAGACGGTACTTTTAAAATTGGGACGGTACTTATGAAATTAAGGCTGTACTTTTGAAATTGAGACAGTACTTTTGAAATTGAGACGGTACTTAAGAAATTGAGACTGTACTTTCGAAATTGAGACGGTACTTTTGAAATTGAGACGGTACTTTTGAAATTGGGACGGTACTTATGAAATTGAGACGGTACTTTTGAAATTGGGACGGTACTTTTGAAATTGAGACG
>JAOUQZ010000014.1:15590516-15611093 GCA_028564935.1 Neosilurus hyrtlii | reverse complement strand
GTGTGTGTGTGTGTGTGTGTGTGTGTATGTATGTATATATGTATTTGTGTGTGTGTATATATATATATATATATATATATATATATATATATATATATATATATATATATACACACACACATTTCTTTTCATTTGAGTGCTTGAGTTCAAGAGAAACTCAAATCACATTCCCATATTTTATATAGGTATTTGTTTACTTCACATGTGTATAAAACGTTTTCAAGTGGACTGGGTGGTGATTACAACCTTCCCAACTATCCCCAGTACTTATATTCTGGTAAACAGTTCAGCTTTAGTGTTTGTAATGAAAGTAAAGTGTATGCTACTAGAGCATAAATAATGCAAGTGGTGTGGATTGGTTGGAGGATTTCTTCAGTAGGATCCAGGCAGTAAATTTAAACACACACACACTTTTACGAGCTCACGCCCCTTCATTTATTTCACACACTCTGCCAGACTCTATTCAGCCAGACCGCCTGCTCATCCTCTGTTGTGGTCAGTGCCGATTTTATGACCTCGTTCCCCATGCTGGCTTTTTTCTCTCCCCGATGCCATAAAAATGTTTGGTGTGTTTTTTTTCTTTTTCTTTCCTTTTTATAGCTCAAGTCGTTCACAGGATGTTGCATTTCTGTTTAAACGGCTGCCGTACAGGAAGAGCTCACAAAGCCATACAAATATGATAATAAGAATAATAATAATAAGTTTCCCCAAACTGCATTTTGTCAAAATCAGAAATTTAATGTTCCAAAACCAAAACAAAGGATTTAGGGGATCATAGGAACTGGAACGTGTCATGTGGTCAGTGATTGAGCAGCAAATCTGAATCGATTTGTTATTTTCTGATGCTGATCCATCCTCTCTCGTAGTTCATCATCATAACATCTGTGATAAACAGGTTCCAGAGCAGTGCTTGTGATTAAGCCTGTAAAAGTGTACACCAAACCCCCCCAATACCTCTCACCCTCATCCAAAGGTCCTTAAAAAGTGAAAAATGTATATTTATATACAGATGGTTTTTCCTGCCTCAAAACAGTGTTGGGAGAATTATTTTAACTGAGCCAAAAAAAGAAAGATAACACAAGTAAAGGAAAAAATCAGGGATGAACGATAGAAGAAAAAGGAAGTATTTGCCAAGACATGGAAGCCAAATGTATGCAGCATGCTCTTAACACTGAAGTGGGATAAATTGTCCCTGGAGACAGTTCTAAAGGCAAAGGGTGGGCCTGCAATGTATTAGAGAATATTTATATCACTTTCAGGAAGTGCGTTTTTTTTTTAACAAAATGCATTTTTGTACATTTCTTCTCCATTTTCTTTCAACAGTATGCAAAGCTTTTCCACCTGAAAGCATAGAATACAAAATAAAAATGGGGCCTGATCTCAGATAATACTGCTCTAGTCAAAATAATCTGTTTCCCTGTATCCTCGTCTCTCTCTCTCTCTCTCTCTCTCTCTCTCTCTCTCTCTCTCTCTCTCTTTCTGTCTCTCTCCCTCTCTCTCTCCCTCTCTCTCCCTCCATCTCTTTCTGTCTCCCCCCCCCCTCTCTTTCAGTCTCTCTCTCTCTTCCTCTCTTTCTCTCTCTCCCTCTCTCTCTCTGTCTCTTTCTCTCTTTCCCTCTCTTTCTCTCCCTCTTTCCCTCTTTCTCTCTCTTTCCCTGTTGCTCTATTTCTCTCTCATTCTGTCTCCCTCCCTCTTTCTTTCTCTCTCTCCCTCTCTTTCTTTCTCTCTCTGTCTTTCTCTCCCTCCCTCTCTTTCTCTCCCTGTCTTTCCCTCTCTTTCTCTCCCTTTCTCTCTCTCCCTCTCTTTCTTTCTTTCCCAAACTATTTCTATCACTTTCTAACTCTGCCTCTCTCCCCTCTCTCTCTCCCTCTTGCTCTATTTCTCTCTTGTTCTGTCTCCCTCCCTCTTTCTTTCTCTCTCTCTCTCTCTTTGCCTCTTTCTCTCTCCCTCTCTTTCTCTCTCTCCCTCTCCCTCTTGCTCTCTATTTCTCTTTCTCTTTCTCTCTCACTTCCTCTGCCTCTTCTTTTCTCCCTCTCCCCCTCTCTCCCTCCCTCTCTCTCTTGCTCTCTATTTCCCTCTCTCTTGCTCTCTCTATTTCTCTTTCTTTTTCCCTCTCTCTTTCTCTCTCACTCTCTCTTGTTGGAAGAGTTGGTTTGGACAAGTTGAAGCTACATATCCATTTTATTTACTTTGATCAAATCAGGAAAGCTGCTTTAAGTGAATAAGGATCTTTGTATCATGCATCACACGGAGTCCAAGAGAAACGATGATGGATATCAGTGTCATGACAACCAACAGAGCTTCTCCTGCTCCAGCTTTTCAATTCGCTGCGTGTAGCTTCTATAGCTGAGTGATAACATGAACATTTCTCTCTGACTGAGATGTTCAGTCACTATCCATGTACTGAAAACAGCAACACTTAATGGAGAGAGTGTCACTCTACAGGTTCCCAACATCCTGTCTGCGTTTTTTTTTTTTTTTTTATTTAATAAAGAGAAACATGAAGCTGTTTCAAGAAGGTTTGTTTTATTATTTGCTTGAAATAAAAGCCTTTATTTAAAAAAAAAAAAAAAAGAAAGAAAAAAGAATCTGGTGTGAAAGTGGCACCCTGGACGAGCGGTTGTGAGCTGCGGTGGTAGGTACGTGACTGTTCCCAGTGCAGTGTGCTGCCGGATGCCTGTTGTGGCCAGCTGCTGGCTGACAGGCCCATGAATCCTGGGCAGCGTAAATGCAGGCTAATTTAAACAGGCAGGAAATGGGAGTAAACATGGCAGAACAAGGCCGCAGTGAACTGTGCGTTATATTACATGTTCAGCAAACCTATTTCCACTGATGTAAAAATATTTGCGAGCGGATGAGAAGCTAGCAAGAGGCTCGAAACTGTCTTTAAATTCACTAGCTGGGCGAGTGTACCACCGTATCCAAATCAGCACTACTTACACTATTTCTTATTGAGCCAGAACATGAAGTCAGCAGCAGTAAATATCCTGAAGTAGGTCATCAGTCCGTAGGTGATAAAGATGTTGCTGTGTGGCTGAATAATACCTACTGTCTGTTCTGAACAACAGCCTTCACATCCACTCCACGTCTCCGCACTGACGGCTGTATCAGGCCGAGCTAAACATGAGAAATGTCACTTTGGATCTTTTTATGAATTCCTCCCCTTCACCCGAGTTCTGTCTCAGGTTTGTTGCTGTCATTGGCTTAGCCTGTCAGCAGGCGTTCTAGCTGCGCCAAGGCACACACAGGGCCTATCATTTTATTATAAACCATTAGTCGGACTTAAGAGGAGACATTTATGAACCTCCATGGTTGAGTAATAGATTTTTACACATGTGTAGTGAGCTGTTAAGTTCTTTGAAAGAGCTACTAGCGGCTCAGGAACTTGTGAAGACTGAGGAGCTGATGACTGGCAGGAAGAATAACCAGGGCTGCTCTGTCAACTGGTTCTGCAGATTTGATCAGTCTTAATCAGTCTAAAAATGTCTAGCTTTTACCTCCACCCAAAACGCCCTTTCGCCTGAGGTATCATAATCACCGGCATCTGTAAGTCGTGTCTGTTTCTGAACAGAATCCTGTGCGTGGAGTTTCACCAAACTTACACCAAACCCCAAACTTTATTTAGCAGAATGAAAACAACAGGAAGTATTTAACATTCAGAATTCTGTTCTGTTTCTGTGTCTCTATTTACTTTTATATACATGTCAACTACCTCGTACAAGGTCAGGTTTTCTCGGGTCTTATTTCTTCCATTAAAGCACGTGGTGGTGTTGAGTCTAAGATGTAATTACAGCAAAATGGAGACATATACTTAAAAATACATTAAAATTCATGACCATATTTTTTAAACAATACATTTTCCTGAAATTGTTCACAATGTAAATTAGTACATGTATATACTACACGGGGAACAGAGGGATCAGATCGGGTCCGCTCCCACAGACAAGCACAGTTTTTCAGCGTCACCTGGGCCAAACAGCGTCATCATCACGCATTAAAATAGAAGAATAAATCATAAATCTCATTTTAGTTTGTTTTTCTAATGTTTCCATATAGTGTACACTGAAATGCCTTTTATGGAGTGATGTTTGTCTGTTTTGTCTTTCTCTTCCTTTCGTCTGAAATCTTCTTAATTTAATTTCAGGTCATGACTGTCATTCAATCCAAAATATAATCCATCTGGTTTTAAATTTAAATTTTTGTACAACTTAACAAACATAGTTTGGTCAGTGGTGGAGCTTTAATACAAAACAATTTAGCATCAGTGAAAAGCTTTTTTTTTTGTGCAGTTCCGTCCACACTGAGAGCGGTTGAATTTGTAAAAAAGTGAACTCATTGCTGAAAAATGCTTCTTCACAACCATGGACGCAACCATGTGCCTTCAGCTCAGACTCAAAATCAGCGAAAAAGTTGGAGAAAGTGGACTTTCATCATTTTGTGGTGCAGACCAGGCTTTCGTTGGTGATTGTGTTAAAAACTCGGCCCAAACTGCCCCCACCAAACGGTGCGACCTCATCCAGCATTGTGGTTGGTATCGGGTGCAACTTGCGCGCCCACTCCTGGCCACATTAGCTCAGAAACACAATTAGACTTGATTGATGGTTTGCACGAATCAGCCTGAACCTCATTCTCCAGGCATTTCTAATCAGATGCGGTCGGTCCTGTTTAGTGCACCAACCACAACCGTTCACCGTCAGGGCAAAGTCCAGTCTCAGCCGAGTCCACTCTGTTCTTATTGGGAGAGTCGTTAAGGTTAGACTAGTGTCCAACGCATAGTTTAAGAATAGAGATCAGTGTGGAGAGCAGAGTTAAGGAGGTTATTCAAATGTCCGTCCTTCTTGAGAAGAAATTGTTAACTTAGAATTTCCCAGATGTTAAAAAATCTGAATCTTACAAACTCCAAAAAATAGGATGGTCTCTTTGCCCTGTTTTTCTTTTGGGGTATTTCTAGCTAAAAGGGGAAAAAATCTAAAGTAAAAACATATAACTGCAGTAACTGCAATCATACGTGGCAGTCGCTGTTCCATGTAAATTTTTACATCAGGAAGGCTGTGTATGCCTTCACGGATGCAACGGTTGAATTGATCCAAGTCTAATTTTCAACACGACCAACTTTCCATGAATGCAATCCCGTCCTTCTCAGGTATTCCATCAGAGGTGCTCAGAACACTTACAGTATAATGCAGGTTTACAAAAAAAAAGTTCCTACTTCATCTACCTTTGAACTGATGCCTCCCCAACCATAATAAATGCAAGTGTTCCTTGTAAACCTCCCAGCTTGTCTAATAGCACTCAAGTAATTACTTTTCATTTAGGATTTTAACACATAGCTAAATCCTGCTACACTCAAAAGATGTGCTTGTAATGTTCACGTGTTTGGAGATCAATCCTTGCAATCCGCACTACACGTGAATGGATAAGGTAGTAACCTGCCTTTTCCATTAGAGTACATGCCTTCACCTTTAACCCTTAACCCCGTGCACCTGAGCCGGCCCAACCTTGGACGATGGAGAGTTGAGGTGTCGTTTGGGAGATGGTTTCAGACTGTAAGAGACACCGTAGGGAGAAATTCCACTCCAGCACCAGAAAGGGAGCTCCATTGGGGAGCATTAGCGCTCTGGCTTGGGGAGAGGGGATTTCAGCAGAATGAAGGAAGATTGCAGTGACCTCATCTCAGTTTACTGAAGGGGGGGTTTGAAGGGGCACTTGAAGCTTTTTTAGGGGATTTTCTTAAAAGCAAGTAATTTACGCGGTCAAATCCTCCCCTCCTTTGAAACGAACGTCTAATTTTTCTGAAGTGAAAAGCGCATTTCCTACCAGGAGAATCATTGCTTTTGTACTTGTCACATTTAGGGGAAAGTCTGTCATCTTTTTTACTTTATGCAGATTTATTGAAAGAGATTTGATTGCTTTAGCAGATCTGCAGATTTTAGGCCTAGCCCCTTGTCTCTTTCTCTCTTTTTTTTTTCTCCCCCTCTTTTTTCCCTGGCTCCATCCTGGCACTGATGGAAACTCAGTCTGGATCCAGCCAAGGACAGGGCTTGCCCATAGCCGTCATCTTTATCCCTCTGATTTAACCACCTTGCCAGGGGAGCACTCAGCTCGCGGCCTAATTTATATCCATGTCTCTCTTTTTCTTCTCCTTTATTTCACTCTCTCTGGGGTAGTGTGAAGGGCTAGTGAGGTGGAACAACAAATGTAAGTCAGGGCCAGAAGGAGGGATGGAGGGGTGAAAGGTTAGACGGGATGAGTAACATGGGGACAAAGGCTTGGAAGAGCAGGAGGACCCGTTCATGTCGGAGATATTGGATGTTACCAGGTGTTGCGTGCGATCCCATTTTAAGCGAAGTGTAAAGGGATCTTTCTGATCCATCCCTCTCTTGTACCCGTTCATCCTGTGGTGTGAGTTGAGTTCTTGCTGCTCTCATTATAATCCGGCTGCGGTTTATCTGGGGCTCAGAGAGCGCCCTAGCAGTAAAGGTGTGATAACACCCGATAAGAACCCGCTGTGATAACGGAGTAACACACACCGAAAAACATCCTCTCTTTCTGCTCCACTCCCCATTTTTCTCTTTTCTTCTCCCCACCTCAGAGTTTCAGGTCAAGGCTGAGAAAGGAAACCAGTTTGGGAGGCTGATAATGAGACAGATACGTCCTCCTCTTTATCTAAAGCTCCGTGTTATCTTTACTGCTCTGTTTTTTCAGAGGATCTTTACTAAGTAGACATAGTAAAACAGGGAGAAGCGGCAGCAGCCCGGCTGCGTTGTAGCTCACACCGATGAGCTCGTTCTCTTTAACTCCTCTTGCTGAGTTGTGTTGAGGTCTTGGACTGATGCTAGAATGAATTACATTGTCAGTGGAAATTCTCCTTTGAAAGTCATTCATGCCTGAACTCTCATCTTAATCAGTGTCTAATGCAAGAAAAAAAAAAAAAAACAGTGCTTGTTTCCAACTGACGGATGTTCAGCTTTGTAGTAATTAAACTCAAACTTCCAGAGTTCTGTTGGATTAATAAACATTTTACTTTTGAACTTCACTATTCATAAATACTGAGAACTAACTATTATATTCACATATGTTGTTGCTGGGGGGTCTGCTAAGTTATTTACAAAGAATAAATTGCTAAGTAAAATAATTGCATCACTTCCAAAGTTGAGGAGTAAACAATGGCTGTTTCTCAATATCAAGTTCATACTCCTGTACTAACTCTGAGGAGCACTGGGGGGGCCATTTGGTAGTCGGAACAGCAGCGGACTTAATGCCATATCAGTTTCTGTTTGCCCTCCAGTTCCATTTACATTTATGGCATTTGGCAGATTATACAGAACGACTTACATAGTTAAAATTTTTATACAACTAAGCAGTTGAGGGTTAAGGACCATGCTCAAGGGTCCAACAGTGGCCGCTTGGTGGTACCGGGGTTTAAACCCCCGACCTTTGGATCAGTAAGCCAGAGCCTCAACAGCTGAGCCACCGCTGCTCTTCACTGTAAAGTATATTTATAATAAATATTATATTTATTATATTTATAATAAATATAATATTAAACAAGCCTAGCTCTTGTCATTTCACTTTAAGTTATTAATAAATATCAATAAATTATATCCAGGATTTGTGGTGTACGTATAAAAAATAACAGTGGAAAGGAAAAGTTGCTGGAGATTATTTTTGACAGCAGACATGAAACGAAACTGAAGAAACGAAACGAAAGGAACGAAAAATGAAGTAAAAGGAGCATCTGATGAATTCGTGTTACTAGCTATTTAAAAACGATCCCATATAACATCAGCGGTTCCTTCCAGCAACATCAGTCCATGCCCGATTTTAAAAGTAAATGCGAGTGTTAAGACTCTGGGCGTGCTCAGAGACATGTTGCCTTTCTGATTGGTTGTTCCAGCCTGGTAGTGACGCGAACTCGTTGGATTGGCTGGGCCACGCCACTGACCTCGTGCACTATAACACATTATCGTTCAGTGCTGGGCTGCACAAACAACAGGCGCAGAAATCACAGAAAGCATTTATTTATGTTCCTAAACCAGCTAACGGAAAAGCAGAGTCGGAAAAATGTAAGCTGTATAAACCATTTTGTATCTCTGGCAGCGTTCTCATCCTCAGAGTCACTAGAATGTGACGCCTCACTGTCTCCAGTGTGTTGACGTCACTTCCCACGCTAGTAATCCACGGGATAAAATGACCAGTTCTGTGCTTTTTATAGTAATTTATGTTAAAATAAGCGTCTGTTTTGCTTAAAAGTATTACATACACACTAATTATGCTGTAAGGATCACCAATACCGGTACCATCAGTGAAGAATTAAATTGGACATAAATTACACAGTTACGCTGGTTGTTATGAAATACCTTCTGGGATATGCGGTGGTCCTAAGTCCACAGAAGTCACAACTTGATGCATCCTCTGTAAAATAGGAGAAGCAAGAACACCTCTGGGTATTCGGACCGTACTCGGCTAGAACTAGAACAGTACTTGAGCTATAACTGATGGCGTTTCACAAGTCCGCCAGAACCAAATTACTGACAAGGACACTAATTGAGAGTCAGCCGATTTACGTTGGGGTTTTCATTCTCAGTAACCATAGCAAGTTCATATTTTTAGGCGATGCAGACCAACATTGTGACGGGCTTTTCTGTCGGGAAATATAAAAAGAACACCTGAGGATGTCAGGATAAGAACGAAACCCAAGTAACGTAACGGTTAAAAATCAGGCTGAGGAAAAAGCTAATGATTAAAACAACTCTGAATATAAAACCCATTTTTCCACTAAACAAAGGGATGATTCATTTAGTGAGTCTTCAAACATTCAGAAAAAATTAACTGTGTATTATTGTAACAGTGTTGACTTTATTCAACATATGTACACCAAGCCTGGGAAACCTGTTTCAGAATACACCAGGAATGTAAAATAAATCACAACATGATGTACAGACTGTCTTGGAACACTGTCCGAGACGACAGAATGAACGTGCAGTATAAATGCATCCGATTACAGTTTTACCCTGCTTAGAATTTTGTAGTCCTAGTTCTAATTTCAGAAATCTTTCAGATTATTATTTTAATGCAGATTCATAACTTAATTTTAACTTTCACAGTTTTACGGTTTACATAAAGTATAACTTTAAAGGGTGGAACGGCAGTCTAGTGGTTATCATTTCCGCCTCACAGCAATAACGTCCAGTGAGGGCTTCCCGAGTGGCGCATCGTCAAGGTGCATCAACATCGCAAGTTCGAATCCATATCGATGCCACGGCCAGGAGTCAATGGGAGCTAATTGGCCGAGCTCTCACGGGAGGGAGGGATGGCATACCCTCACTTTCCTGTCACTGACCACGATCACCAGCCAATCATGCATGTCTCTGAGCTCATTCGTATGAGGGGGCGGATAGCACTTTCCCTCCGAATGCGTTAGGCCGCTTCCAGATACGCATGCACAGCAGTTCGAAAAAGAGGCGTGTGGTAGCATCATATGTCACAGATCGGGCTTGTGCATGCTTACACCCCAAACTGGTTGGTGGTGGTTGTGTGATAGGGAGGGCAATACTTGAGGGGTGGGAATTGGATACGATTAAATTAGAGAGGAAAATGGGGGAAATCCAATAAATAAATAAATAGTGTCCTGGGTTTGAGTCCTGGGCTCAGCGAGGGTGTTTCTCTGTGGAGTTTTTCATGTTCTCCCAATGCTTGTGTGGGTTTCCTCTGGGTACTCCAGTTTCCTCCCACAGTACAAAAACATGCACATTGCTCTATTTGGCTGTTCCATATTGCTTGTAGGAGTGAGTGTAAATAGTTGCAGGTGTGTTGGCCCCGTGATGGACTGGCAGTAATGTCCAGGGTAATGACGTGTGGATAAGACCCAGCAAGAGGTGTTGTTATGCTCCTATGAAAGACATGTATGTAAGTTGTTTTTCAGGAGCACTGTCAGCTCCTTTAGCATGTTCGGGACATGCCCCAGCCCAATTTTAAATAGGCTAAAGTCCACCAAGGGTCAGCAGTTCCACTCAGTACTCAGAAGGTTGGTGATTTATCAGCTAGGAAACAGGTGAGTGAATCAGGTGGCTTTTTGGTGGGGAAAAACCTCCACTCTTTCACAATTAATGACTACTGCTGTGTTCCTTCTAGCTCTACCAGTGGGATATCCACCCCCCATCCCCCCTCAAATTTTTAAGGTAGCTCTGAGCCCCAAACCTCCTCCAGTTCCCTGCTCTGTGTTCTTAATGGAGCTTAGACAGACAGCATGACTGCATCACTCACATTGAGCACCATATATCTGCCCCCCCCCCTCGATGAGCCTCATTAATCCTCCTCACATAACAACATGCTTACTTTCTCCACTGTACCTGCTGCTCTCTTCTATGTCTTTTATTTTCCCACGTGTCCCATGTTCCCAAGGGTTAGTGAGGCCTGAAGTCTGAATACGGGCTAGCGACCCGAATAGCAAGCTTTAAAAGTATGTCAGAGTCTATACTTACGCCGTGCTTTCGGTCTCGCTGTCGTTTGATGTATCGAGGATGGACATGAGAGTTGGAAATTTGACACTAAGCATGGAGTTTTGGCCGTTTTTCGAAGTTTGTATCCTTATATAAACTCGTGCAGGTCCACTTAGATCCTGATTGCCCCTTTCCAGTCTTGGCCTAGTTTTATTTTTAAGGATTTAATCTTTTCCCCATTTTGTCTTGGCGCAGAGGCCCAGATATGGAAAGTCTTTCCCGGGCATATCCGTCATGGACTTGCCCCCCCACCCCCCACCCCCGGAGCCTGAGCAAGCGGAGCGTAGCATTAGCGCGAGCTCTGTGTATCAGGGTTGGATGCTTGTCATTCTCACTGCTGGCCAGGCGTGTTTGCCCTGCAGTTGTACAAACAATGGCCTGACAGGTAGCATTGCTTTGCGCCATCTAAACCACCAAAAGCATGCTTTGTTTTATTAATTATGAATCGGTCATTCAATCCAGGCACACATAAGAAAATGCATAAAGGGGAAGTGCGTTTTATGATGTATGAATATGCGCTCTCGTTATTGTTACAGATGTCTTTATCATCAACCTTTTTAAATTTGGGCGAGCCAAAGAAAACAGCTTTGTGGGTTTTTCACAAAATACTCTGCTTTCTGTGGGTGGAGAGTTTTTGGCTTTTAGATGGTTGGTCTGCATTTAGATCTGAAAGGCAATTTAAAGGTTTTGTAGCACATCAGATCTTCGCCTGTGCACAGAGGCCCAGGTATCTTTGGGGAAAATGTGGGGTGAATATCCTAAACGTCCTGCTGGGTATCGTCTGAGTAATGAGTGATATACTGAAGTAAAATTCTTCAGTAAAGCCAGAACTGCAAGTAAAAGTTAGGACATGGTGGACTCAAAACTGGGGGAGAAATTTCTGTGTTATAAAATAATAATAATAATAATAATAAAAAACAACAAAACAGCAACACCAACAATAATAATAATTATTATTATTATTATGTTTTTGTTTCTTATGCTTAAAAAGTGTCAATGGATCATTAAGTAAATTTGTTAAAAAAAAGTTATTGGAAATACTGAAATATAACTTGTATAATATTTAGCTTAGCTTTAAATAATATACAGTAAATATATATCAACTATATATAATATATAAATATAAAATATTTTAAAATTACAACTTATCTGTTTTAAATTACACCTAACTGTGGAAACTCTTCTTAGCAAAAAATTTTTTTTAGGTCTTATTTATGTTTTCCATAACATTCAAAAAGGAGGTTGCCCAAAAAATCCTTTCAATACACCTCCTTCTTCACCTCGCCCCTGAAGGAGGGAGTAAAAGTGACTGGACCCCCAGGTAGCTTTTGATGCTGCTGCCACACATGTCAGTAGTATCACTTCAGTCTCACGCACCTGATGTTTGAAGATCGCTGGATTCGAAACAGTGGCTAAGCGCGGCGACACTTCCGTAGTACGCATGCGCAGATGTACATGATGGAGTTGCAACAGCTACCTTTAGAGGGCGATGAAAGGACCAGCTTGGCACTACAAGAAAAGGTCCGGTTTTTCCAACCTTTTTTATTTATTTATTTGTTTGTTTTCCAGCGTGCGAATATTAACATTGGCGGATCTGCGAAATAAGGAATGAAAACTGAATATGGCCTAACTAGCTAGCTTGCTTTCCTACTAAACAACTAGTTTGCCCATCTAGAATTTTGGTGAATTTCTAGCACAAATATTGTTTTTAGATTTGTACCATACAGCTTTTTCCCCCCTTTCTACTTTATTTACACTCGAGCTCCAGTGTGTTTAGGACTGAAGCCTCACAATTATTGGAATCCCCGAGACCAGAACCTGTAGACTTGAAGAACACAAACAGTAGGTAAATAAGGATAAATTCGAGAGAATGTTAGCTGAGAGTATCTATTCAAATCACACAATGATGATAAACTCTATCAGCTATTTCTCCTGTTTTAGAAATATTTTAGAGTTTTTACATATTTTATATATGTTTTATAGTTGTATTATTTGTATATTCAGCATATAGATTAAATAATTAATAACAACAATAATAATACTAGCATTGATATTAGTATTATTCTGTTACTTTGTGTTAGTATGCTGATGGTTAATAGGCCTCTCTCACACCTGTGTATGTGTGTGTGTATGAGAGAGAGAGAGAGAGAGAAAGATCTCGTCAGTGGCACCTGCTCCTGCTATAGCATACTTTCTAGACCTCTTGGCATGGCACATCTCTGGCCATCATCCTTCTTCAATTTCCTGTCTCGGTCCGAGCCACTGTAGGAATCTTGTGGAAAAATAGCTCCGAGTATTAATGACATTTTTACCTGTGATTATCATTAGTACATGAGATGCTGTTAAAAAAAAAGGGAAAAAAAAGAAATACTCAAATTTTAGCCCCAGCTTGTTTTAACGAGTGGAAAATTAAATGCGGTAAAATGAATTCCGAGCGCAGAACCGTGTTATAATGGTTTAAAGTGATGCACTTTGCAGAGACAGACTTTTCCAGCAGCATTTTAATGATTAGGTGTTAACGGGAACTTACACAGTCAGAGCAGGTGAAGGAGAGAGCGCGAGGAGAAGAGTATCATCACCCAGACGACTGCTGCTTCACACCTTCCTGAACTCTCACTTCTCTCTCTCTCTCTCTCTCTTTTTCTCTCGTCTCTTATTCTCTCTCGCTGTCTCTCATTCCCTCTCTTTCTCTCTCGCTTGCTGTCTCTCATTCTCTCTCTGTCTCTCGCTGTCTCTCATTCTCCCTCTCTCACTGTCTCTCTCTCTCTCTTTCTCTCTCATTCTCTCTCATTCTTCCTCTCTCTCACTGTCTCGTTCTCTCTCTCTTTTTCTTTTTCTCATGTCTCTTATTCTCTCTCGCTGTCTCTCATTCCCTCTCTTTCTCTCTCGCTGTCTCTCATTCTCCCTCTCTCACTGTCTCTCTCTCTCTTTCTCTCTCATTCTCTCTCTCTCTCTCTCATTTCCTCTCATTCTTCCTCTCTCTCACTGTCTCGCTGACTCTCTCTCTCTCGCTTTCTCATTCTCTTGCTGTCTCTCATTGTCTCTTTCTCTTGCTCTCTCTCATTCTCTCTCTCACTGTCTCTCTTTCTCTGTCTCTCTCTCACTGTCTCTCTTGCTGCCTTTCTTAATCTTTCTCTCTCTCTCTCTCTCTCTCTCTCTCTCTCTGTTTTTGTTTGTGCCTCATCTGTGCTCGCATTTTTCCACACACAGACACCTCATTCTCTCTCGCTGTCTCTCCCTCTCTCGTCTCTCATACTCTCTCATTCTTGCTGTCTCATTCTCTCTCTCTTTATCTCGCTGTCTCACTGTCCCTCTGTCTCTCTCACTCTCTCTCTCTCTGTCTCTCTCTCTCTGTTTTTGTTTGCACCTCATCTGTGCTCGCTCACATTTTTCAGCACATTTCGCTCACATTTTCACAGACACCTTATTCTCTCTCTCTCTCTCTCTCTCTCTGTCTCTCTGTCTCTCATTCTCTCTTGCTGTCTCTCTCTCGTCTCATTCTCTCTCTCTCTCTCGCTCTCTCATTCACTCTCTTTTGCTGTCTTTCATTCTCTCTTGCTGTCTCTCATTCTCCCTCTCTTGCTGTCTTTCTCTCTCTGTCTCCCGCTCTCTCATTTTCTCTCTCGCTGTCTCTCTTGCTGTCTCTCTCTCTCTCTCTACAGTCTCCCTCTCACTGTCTCTCTCTCTCTCGTCTCTTTCTCTCTTTTGCTGTCTCTCATTTCCTCTCTCTCTCACTCTCATTCTTTCTCTCACTGTCTCTCATTCTCTCTTTCTCGCTCTCTCTCTCTGTCTCCCGCTCTCTCTCTCTCTCTCTCTCTCTCTCTTCCGCTGTCTCTCATTCTCTCTCTCGCTCTCTCATGCTCTCTCTGTCTCTCTTGCTGTCTCTCATTCTCTCTTCCTAACTGTCTCTCATTCTCTCTCTCTCTCTCTCTCTTTCTGTCTCTTTGTCTCTCTCTCTCACACTCTCTCTCTCGCTGCCTTTCTTCCTCTCCATTTTACTCTTTCTCACTCTGTTTTTGTTTGCTCACCTTTTTCGGCGCACAGGCACTTTCATGGCCTCCTCTGAGCTCAGAACTTTATAGTACACTTGACTTCTTTTCAGTTCTCTTTGGCCCAGATGGGTTTCTGTGTTCACAGTGGGGCAGAAGGGATTACTGCACTAAAGAGCAAATTTAGGAAATTGAGCTTTTGTGAATGGGGAAAAAAATCCTTTCCCCTCATGTGTTAAACCTGACTGACCTTAATAACAAGAAGGCTTGATTTATCCAAACTATATTTTATGGTTTAAATGACCATAACACTTTTGCATTTACATAAAATTTTACAATTGTCAGTCTTTTTCTTTTACTGGAGTTGCTAATGTGTTTCTTCTACATGCAGTTCTGTTCCACTCATACAGGAAGCTAGAATGATGTAATAACCTGCTGCTGTTGAGTTAGCATGCAGAGTGGATTAGATAAACACACGAACGTGTTGGGGATTCTGGGTTTATAGGTTACACGTCCTGTTGTATGTTCTGGATATTATCTAAATATTTTATAATCAGCATATCAAGTACTGTAGAATATAATATGCACAAGCACTGCACTCATTAAACCATGCTTTAGGCCGCATTCACACGTGAATCGCTTTGCCA
This sequence comes from Neosilurus hyrtlii, assembly GCA_028564935.1. NCBI lineage: Eukaryota > Metazoa > Chordata > Actinopteri > Siluriformes > Plotosidae > Neosilurus > Neosilurus hyrtlii. The sequence continues at coordinate 15,595,955 of JAOUQZ010000014.1, read as the reverse complement.
CTGAACTGCACGCAAAATCAGCTATTTAACACGGTCTACAAAAACGAGTGTTTAGGGACATCTGTCAGTATCTTTAAGCTCTTTACGCTTAAATTAAAATAACGCTTATATCGCTGGCATGAAAGTGTAGCTCAGTTAAACTCCATGCTTGCCCACATCATGTCATTTCAGAAAATTCCACCGGCGATCATTGACTTGGCGTGGTCACTTATCACTTGGCGCTTACTGTGTGAATCCAGCTTTAGTCGACCGCAGCACAACCTTACCAGGGAAGTACCTACGTGGTCCCTAGGTCCCGAAGAAATGCATTGCACTTGCGGGGTGCCCCATGTATTGAGGTTAGGTCCCCTTCTGTATATGGTAAATGAATATGGCAGTGACACGTCTTTCAGTTTGGCCTCAGAGAAACACTCAATTAGTTAATTAATATTATTGTGAATGCGGACACTTTAAGGTACCCAAGTCTAAGGGGTTGATCACACTAGAGGTGCGATAGAAAAGCGACTGATGTAAATTTTGAAATTCGCGTTAAGATGTTTTGCGACTCCACATGCAAGTGAACATTGTGTGGCCTAAATACATATATCGTGCAACTGACCGCTGAGGGAACGACCTCTTCTCTTAAGTAGTTCTTTAATTAATTAAAAATCATTATCCCACAGCTGGATTGATGCCACAGCCATCCTTGACCGGGAGTCCATGGGAGCTAATTGGCTGAGGGAGGGAGGGATGATACTCTCACTTGCCAATCATGGGCGTCTCTGAGCTCATTCGTACGAGGGGGCGGATAGCGTTTTCCCTCCGTGTGTGTTAGGCTGCTTCCAAATACGCGTGCGCAGCAGTTTAAAAAAAAAGCAGGTCACAGAGGGGACGTGTGCATGCTTACGCCCTTCCCTGGATGGTGGTGGTCATGTGATAGGGAAGGCAATACTTGATGGGTGGGAATTGGATACAACTAAAAATCCAAAAAAAAGTCATAATTACCACCAAAACTGTAATGTAAAAGGAACAAAACTCTGGAACATGCTGTTGTTGGAAAATAATCATCTTGGGAATGTGGTGAACACGTCACACCACCCCAAGTCGTTGATAATTTTCCTGTAGCAGCATGTCCCAGATTATGTCTTACTTACGATGCGAAACTTTTATTACTTATCTGTTAGTATAGAGCAAGCTAACAGTGATCCGTGCGAATGAACCTGATGTTCTTCTCCTTTCCCCTGCAGCTGGAATCAGAGCTGGAGCAGTGTGAGCGCGAAAGCGCCGAGCTACAAGAGTACGCCAACTCGGTCCTGCAGCAGATCGCAGACCACTGCCCCGACATCCTGGAGCAGGTCGTCAACGCACTAGAGGAGTCATGTTGAACACGCCACGCTCTTTCACTTCACTCCCCCCTCCTCCCTTTTTTTTTTTTTTCTTTTTTGTGAAATCCAGTCCTGCGTTCTGTCTCACCACTACAAGCTGAAGGACACCAGCGTGCATCTACACCCGCACTTCCAGACACCAGACAGGAAGCACAGGAAGGAGCTGGAGTGTAAATTGTGATGAGCATCAGCACATCAGCGTCGGGCACAGCTGAACAAGCCTCTCGGGGGTCGTTCCTACGTCAGCCTTCTCCTGACTCTGTCTCTCGTCACTTACCTACCCTACCCTCTACTGAGTTACTGCTATGAGTCCCTGGTGTTTACAGTTTGCTCCCATACGCATAAACACACTGAGGCGAAACGGCCAAGCACAGTATTAAAGGAGAAGTCCGTTAAGTCCATCAGTATGAGTGAAACCATAACATCTGCTCATCTCTCTCTCTGTCTCTGATGGTCTCCAGACACCGAATCCCCAAAAACACACACACACACACACATAATATATAGATAGATAGATAGATGGATATGGATAGATAGAATGATAGATATACACACAAATAAATGTTCTACTAAATGCTGTATATTACCAAAAAAATAATAAATAAAACATAGTTTTTCCAGTTTTGAACAGTTATTAAGAACTAACTGAGAGTAGAAACGTCACACAGTGCACAAGATTGGTGCAAGGCATCATTTGAGCCCACTGTTCAAATTTGTTGCTTTAACATCATACCCAAATGTTGGTCTGCGCCTGAAATCTGTATTGTATACTCGTGTACATCATTGGCGGTCACTTGCTAGCATGAGTGCAGGGTAAACCAACACTAACTGGACACACAGCAAAACTTTGTGATACTGTTTGTGAGAAACGTCTGAGAAGCAAAGACACCAGGCTAGCAAGAGATGAAGGGAAAGCAGCTGCATGGTGCATGACTACCAATCAGTTGATTAGGGCGAGAAAAAGGGCCCAGCTATTTGCCTGTCAACTTAGTCACTGTCATGGCAGGTAGAGACGCAACCTCGAGAAGCTGGAAAATTCCTCCGAAGCTATCTGACGACTCCCGACTTCTCAAGTCTAATCAACGCAAGATTGTCACTCGAATTACTCCTTCATTGACTGTCATTCCTCTTTAATTGCGCGGCTAATCAAAACAAACTGCCGTCGGGCGGCCAATCGCTCGGGCTGCTCTCTGATGGATGAGGCAGATCATCAGCGGTATCGTGGTGATGGGCGATGTCGAGCATTTATCATCATTATCTGGCCCACATGCAGCAAACACATCTGTTTAGGAGACTTCCTGTACTTACCTCTATCAAAGCAAAGAGAGAAAAGGAATCAGTTTCTGTCCCAATTTAATAAATTCCTCTCTTTTTCCTCCACCCGTAGATAAATTAAATTGTTCTGAGGATTCAGTTCCTGCCTATTCACTATTCACACACTCTTCATACCTTTATAAAAATAAGTGGATAAACTGTCACATAATTAGTTTTGCTCACTCACTCAACATCCTCACTTCAAATTGCATTTTGTCTCTGAAACACAGACAAAAATATTACTGATTCTGACTCCATCAACTCCCATCAATGTTATCTTTGGGAGAAATTGGCAGAGACTTCTTTATGAACACACACTTCCTGTTTAGACAAGCAGTGTTTGCAATGTTTTAACCTACAATTGAAGTGCCTCAAAGGCTGTCAGAGCCTTGAGTGCTGCACAAATCCTGTTGAGCTCAGTACAAATGTAGCATATTTTATTTTACTGGCTTGATAGAATATTAAACTGGTATTACAAAAAGGTTTAAAAACAGGAAACAAACATTTCAAACTCACTCAGAACGATGCCTGTTCCAACAGGGGAAAAAGGCCATACGAGCAGAATTGCAAGAGAATTTCTTTTTCCCTTGTAATCCTCATGCATGGAAATAAAACACTCTAGGGAATGACTCTTCAGGGACAAACGTGCCATCAAGAACATCAGGAAGCAAAATGCCGGTCTGCGATGGCCCATCTCAGCTCTCCACCATTCTCCTGATGGATTATCTGCTACAGCTCCTAGAGAATCACTCATCAATCAATGTCCAGGCTGACAGGCTTCACGAACAGCCCCTCCCCAATAAACAGAGGTTATGGGCCCTCCCAGAGCGCTCAAAAGTAGATCCCAGGAAAAAGAATAAATAAATGAATAAATGTGCTGCGATGTTTTTCGGCACAACACACCCTCTCAGACGATTTGGGCCTTCAAGAATAAACGTCACATTTAGCTAATCAGATGAAAACTGAGGAAGAGAGAAGGCACGTCCCTGAGCATTTGGGGAGCAAATGAGAGCAGAAGAAACTACAGACCATCTACATGATGTGCATTTTTACGTGAACAGGTTTGTGTGTAAATTTATTCCAATTTCCAAAAAAAAAAAAAAAAAGAGGAACAAGTTGCAAATATTAGACAGATGTGTTACACCAAGGATTTGTGCCAAGTTCTAAAGAAGTGAGTCCCTATTAAACCCAGTTACATGTTCCATAAATTGCCCTTGGAGAAACAACTGGGGAAAAAAAAACAGTCTACTTTAAAATAATGTATTTCCACAATCCTCAATTGAGCGGCACGGTGGCGTAGCGGTAAGCAAATCCACTTCACAGCAAGAAGCTCCTGGATTCAAGTCCCAGGCTTGGGTGTCGCTGTGTGGAGACTGCATGTTCTCCCAGTCCTCCTTGCTTTTCTCCGGGTACTCTGGTTTTCTCCAACAGGTCAGAAACATGCACGGCAGGCTAACTGGTTGTTCCAAATTGCCCCTAGGTGGTAGTGTGAATGGTTGCGTGTTGGCTGTGTGAATCGTTCAGGTTTCTATATTGTTTTGCTATTCAAGTGGTCATTTAAAAAAAACAAGCCAAAAAAAAAAAAAAACTAGAATGGAGCTTGGCAAATTTGATAGACATGTTTATATATTTTATGTTGTTTTCAATGCTATTAGCACATCATTAAAAGGATTAGCAACCTAGTCTAGACAGTAATTAATTTCACACGAAGCTCAACGAGTTCATATCGGCTTTTTGCTTAATTATTAGCTTGCAGATAAACATGTTTGGAATTACTTTCAATCCCACACACGTAGAAGTGAATCAATATCTCAGAAATGTATTTAATTGAAGAGCGAGTTTAAATATTCAGATTCATGTTCCACAATTCTTCTTCAGTTTGCAACTGTATGCTGGAAGAGAGCTGAACTTTCAATCCTGATGGACATGAGTGCACTTAATATATTATACATCATATCAGATCCTAAACCTCATGTCTGATATCTGATCTTAGAAAGCTTCTGAATCATTATATTACACACTGAAAATGTCCAAATTCCTTACAGACTGTCTTTAAAACCACACTTCAGATCATCGGGCCTTTAACATCCCTTGGAGGAACGAGGCCCTTGGGCCATTCCTCATCCCCTTGTGAGATAATGTAAAGCAAACGGGAGACAATGAAGAGCAGCTTTAAACTCATATTGCCTGTGTTTGAGAACACAGCACTGGTGTAGATGTCAAAGACCTTGATGACATGTGTGACATTCCCAAAGACTAAACAAAACACAACAGGGTTGGGTTTACAGGAAAAGAAACCATGGCTAGGGATGGAGCAACAGCTGTCAGTGCGGCAGCTCCCGGAGGCGCGGGTCGCACTAACAACAGCCTCTTGTTTAAAGAATAATTTGGAAATAGGAGCCACATGCTTCTGCTCTATTACTCACTGCTGTTCAAATACAAGGCCTTGATTGGATAATTTGGTGTGTGTGTGTGATGTGTGAGTGTGTGGAAGCAATTGCAGAGTGAAATACAGTATTGAAGACAAACCTACTGAAAAAAGCATGGGGTCTATGGGCAAGTAGAAATGTTTCAGTATACATGAAGAGGTTACAACTATATATTAAAACATGGAGCGTAAAAAAAAATAAATCCAGAGTATGGATGTAAAAATATATATATTTAGTCTCTTACGGTCAAACATACACACACACACACACACACACACACACACACACACACACAGGGCAGTCCTCATTCATTATGACTGTTAGGCCACACC
>JAOUQZ010000014.1:15574832-15590416 GCA_028564935.1 Neosilurus hyrtlii | reverse complement strand
ATATATATATATATATATATATATATATCTATATATACATATCTATATATATATATATATATATATAATTTGGGTTTTTTTTTTAATTTATTACTTATATTTAATGAGTCAGATCAGTTTGTTCCAGACATATTTGCTCTCTGCTGAATCAAATCCCATCATACCGCACTGTAGGTCAATCCTTAACCCTGTTACTACCCAGAATTCCCTGAAGAGTTTCATTTAACACGTTGACAAAATTGTCTGGGAGCACAAGAGAAAAGCGTTTATTTCCAGGGGTTTATTGCCACTACTGTTTGCTCATCCAAGTCATGTACAGAAGTAAGAAAACGTACCATTTATAGCAGGATGATTATTATTATTCATTCCCAGAAGCTGTTTTAATTACAAAGACGTGTATATAAAATAAATGTACATGATATATAGTCTATAGGAAATCTCAGATCAGGACAGGAGTGTATTATGAATTCGAAATTGTTTAAATCGTGGTCTGACTGAGTGTTTCACCAGAACGACTGTTACTTTTGAGAATAGGATATTTTTCCCAGCGACGCGTTATTCTGATGTCCTTTATCTTTTTCCGTCCCGCTCTCTAGCCCCTTGTCCCCACATGCGCAAGGTGAATCCGCTCACCATTTATGATTATATGAGCCTCTATCTCCAGTCCAAGGGTGTCCATGAAAGCAGGGTCAACTCATCATAAATATTGCCTCATCAATTACTTGGATTCACTTTAAAGTCCAGAGTCGATCCTTCCGACGATGTGGATGACACTAGGCGTATCCCGCACTCTGCTCCTCTTCTCACTGCCCGTGCAGCCCTGCATTTCTGTGCACTGATAAGCGTTGTGGAATATTGCCACGTCTGTGATCTCGGCAACGCTTTATCTTTGTTATTAACACACACAGAGTCATGCCACCAGATCTGCACACACACACACACACACCCACACACACAGAGCGATAGATAAGAGAGAGAGAAGGTAAACTCATCACGTTTGTTTTACTCAGTCATAGACTTCCATCGTGAGTCATGAACAATTTAAAGCACAGGTTTCTTCTCTGGTGAAAAATGCTTTCTTCCGTGAGCCGCGTTCCAGTCGAGTGCAAAAACGTTGCGTGTGCCCTTAGATTAAAAATGTTGATCAAGGAAATTAATTTGTATTTTAAAGACACCAAGGCCCTGATTGGTATAGAGACCTAATGGTTAGAAAACGGGATTGGGACAGAGAGGTCGCATGCGTGACTGTCAGTCTGAAGATCGCAAGTTCGAATCTGGGTTGACGCTGCAGCCACCTGGGAGTCCATGGGAGCTAATTGGCGGTGCTCTCGTGGGAGAAAAGGATGGTATACGCTCCCCTGTCACTCAGTGTTCACCAGCCAATCCATGGTTGTCTTATTTAATTTGTAAATAAAGGGGCAGATAGCGTTTTCCTATGCGCAGCAGTTTGTAAAGGTGCGGATCCACTTGTTGAAAAGAGTGACAGGGATACTCAAATACAGCTAACGCTGGGTGTAGAATGTGGGTGTGTTCTGTCCTTCAGGGGATTAAAACAGGCTCTTCAAGTACGTTTATGGATCAAATCTTAAATAAATTCATTATTATGTGGTCAGATAGCTTTGAGATCCCAATTTATACTCGTATTATTACTTAAGAAGGGTCATGTTCGTTTTAAACAGTCTTTATGGATGTAATACCTACTTCGGGGGGGTATTAATGTGCCCCACACGCTCTCTGTTCCTGAAGTGACTCTGAATTGAAATAGCAGTGAAATTATTAATTGAATCCATTTGCCTTGACACAAGATTGCGTTTTCTATTTTCATCTCGGAATGCACCAAACCGCCTTTTCATTAAAGCAAATGTGTAAAATCCCGTAAAAAAGTGTATAATGTGTGTATAATCCATCTTGCACCCCGGAGGCAGGTGCTGTCTTTATACACACACACACACACACCTTAAATCAGGGCCTTAGTGCTTAGAGCTTATCCGGGGTTCTGTAGCGTTATGTGACTAAGAGTTCAACTCCTGGATGTGACGCAAGTCCTTTACAGGTCACATTCCCAGTCTTTTTACTGGTACCCGTTAATACTGCGGGGTGGATTGAGGCACACTGTGGTTAAGATTTTGAACTAATGGGGATCAAACCCATGACCTCTCTAAAAGTTCTTCTGTGTATTGATAACATCTGCAGCACATCTTTAACCTGCATTCATCACGTCAGCAAAACGTTTTCCTTCAGCATTTTTCCACGAAAACTATATATATATTTAGCTGCTTTGCTGTATGTTTGGAAGGATCGGCTCACCTTTTTTTTTTTCCTTAATAGGAATTACCCCCCCACCCCAAACAATGGGGATGCAAACGTTTGCGTTGGATTGTATTTTTTGTATAAATGAGAAGATCCAAAGGTTACCGAGAGCCTGTTTGTGCCAGTGTTTAATGACTCGCTATGTAATGGTGCCTCACTTTGTGGGCAATATCAAGGAAACGCCCTGAGACGGCACGGCACAAGCGCAAATGATTTTATTGCATTTTTTATTGCCGCAATTAATCCTGATGGCTTTCTTTATACGACAGAGCACACAGACAAATCTTTGCCTCTCTCTCTCTCTCTCCCTCTCTCCATTCTAGTGCAGTGTTTTGGCTTGATACTATTAGGTTTCTGAAATATGGGGCTCAGTTATCAGAGCTGTGGCAGAGCATCCAAGCTTAGACTAAACACAGGCCTCTCGCACATGCTCACTCTCACACATACACTTTCACACACACACACAAAACGAGGATTTACGAGGCGCACTCTAACAGCGCTCTCCGCCTGCCTCCAGTCAATTCCGAATGCAGTGCGAAAACAAGAAACAGATCAGAGAGTAAAAGTGAAGGAGAAGAGAGGTCTCACACGTGTCATATGTATATGCGATTCTCCACGTCACTGGTAGTTTTGTGTCACATCACACACGCTTGATTTTTATCACTGCTCGTCGTGGTGGTTTTGTCGTGTGTAGTTATGAAAGCCCATTTCTGCTGCTGTGATAATGAGAAGGTTTCTCATCATTTACACTCATTTCATGATGATCACGTGATAATGATGTCGTACGGCTTTCTGTCTCATTATGAAAGCTTGTGGCCTTTTTCTGAATTGAGACCTATCTCATGTTTCTGGCCGTATCGTATGGCTTTCTATCTCATATTCATCACTGTATCTCATAATATGAGATCGTATGGCTTTCTATTTCATAATCGAGACTGTATCTCATAATTACAAGATTGTATGGCTCTCTATCTCAGAATCTCTCGCTTTCTTGTACTTGAGATTGGATTGCTTTTAATCTTCTAATCATGACAGTAAGATTGTATTTCGTAACTGTGAATTTTCTCTCATAGTTATGAGATTGTTTAGCTTTCTGTCTTATAATTAAGATCCTATATTATAATCTTATGCCTTTCCATATCAGAATTGAGATCCTATCTCATGTACATCATAATTATGAGATCGTATGGATTTCTCTCATCAATGAGAACGTATCTCATAATTAGGATCGTCTCATAATTAAAAAGACTTTATCTCATAATCATGACTCAGGTTCTCATGATAATGACTTACCATTTCATAATTAGATATTACTTCATATTTTTGAGACAACTTTTTTATTATTATGAATTAGTAAGTCATAAATATGATGTCCCATAATTATGAGATACAGAACTAGAACACTGAGATTCAGTCCCAGGTTTTTTTTTTCCCTTGTTTTTTTGAGACACCTTTTGTAAGTGGTGCAAACGGGCTTTCATATAGCATTATTCTTCATATTTGCGTTTTCTTGATTAGTAACACGTCGCACTTTAAGTTCCGGTGCCTTCGCATTTGTGGAAGATTGACAGGTCAGAAGCACATCTGCTCATATAATCATGCGTACGGTATTGCTTTACATTCTGGATGTTTTTTCTTTTTTTCTCTCTCTCTCTCTCTCTTTTCTTCCCTTCCCTGATGTCAAGTGCAAATAGAAAGGGAGGTGAAGACTCGAACGTTCTCTAGTGTTGTCTTTTAAAGCAATGCAATACTCAATTCTTCATATTCTCATTTCATTGTGGAATGTTTCCATTATCTATCAGTGTTGAGTGCGCAGTCAGGTCTCTGCTCACTCTGTCTGGGACTTGACAGTATCGCGGAGGATGGTTGGAAATAAACACACACAAGCACGCCTTCAGTCATCTGCTGATTTTTTTTTTATTATTATTATTATTATTTTTTTAATCTTTCCTAATACGTGACACCGGCGCAGGAGTGAAGGTCAGCACTCGTCTTTGAGAGTCTGATTTATCCGCTGTTGCTTTTGTCTGTTGACTCAGCGATGAGAACACTGCCAGAGAAATTCTGCCTGGACTCGTTTAACCCCCCACCCCCCTACATGTACACACATATCTATATTTATATATTAGCTGATAAAGGGAGATGAATGGAGTTGAACTCTGTGGTGTTGTTTTTTTTGGTTTGTTTTTGGTTTGTCTATGAGGAGAAGAAAACATCCGTCTGAACAAAATGGCCACGCCCCCAATGTCCTACAACTTACACAGAAATACAAGATCTAAATGTCTCTCAAATTCTTTATAAGTGTCAAATAAAAGCTGTTAACACGCATTAGCGTGTGGTTGATGATGTACCGTCGCTCTGTACTCTACTCTTATGTTTGTTTTTTCCCCCCACAGTCTGTTTAAATGTGTGAGGTTTAAAGTGTTGGGGGTTTTTTGTTGTTGCTTTTTTTTTTTTTAGTCACTAATGTGCAAGTGTGCTCAGGGTTGGAAAAGCCTCCCTCCATGACTGCTCCACATGTGCTCACTGACCCCTGACGCCGCTTTAACTACTAAAACTGTGACTCTGGATTGCAGGTCAGCGTTGTTTAAGCGTGAAACACGATCCAGACGCTTTTTCTATTTCCTGTCCTTGGTTTAGAGTGACGCTCGGACGTTACGACCCTTTAAGTAGCTCTCTATTAAATACTTTACGTATTTGCTCATTTATTATCGGCGTCATCCATCCAAACACCCGGCGCACACGGTCGTGTTTTCCATGCATCGCATCCGACCGATGAGTTTACACAACCGAACCGTGTTAACCACCTGCTGAAGGATGAGGACGGCACGAGGTCCGTGTGAGCCTACTGTTAAAAGTCTACCAAAGCCGAAGCCAACACATGTTACGTCACTTTACGCTCGAATCCTCGAAGGAGTCGCGAAGGTCAAACCAAAGACATTCAGCCGTGAGTTGGATCACAAGTTTTTATATATATTTTTTTTTCCAAAGCACCAGGATGACCACACATTGTGAAGTACACTGAATACTGAACAGGGCTCCGGTCTCAAATCATTTCAGTTTCATTATTATATCTGCATTTCTGCACCTTTTTCATCCACTCATACAATCCCGCAATATTTAATTCAGTGGACGCTTAAATATCTCAACAGTAACTCGAGTAACCACATCAGAGTGTTTCAAGTCCTGCTGTTACTGCGGTTATAGTTTTGTTTTGTTTTGTACTTTCTCCTGCACACTGACGCAGTCCTGGAGGGTGCCTACCCCCCCTTTCCACCTTAATTTAATACATTTAATAAAGGAAAAGATGTTTTAAAAAACAATCATCTCCCAGACCTGGTTTTCATTTGTTTCCTAATTTTCATGCCTTTCTTTCGTTCTTTCTTTCGCCTCAGTGTTCGTGAAGGCGCTGGAGATGTGTGCACCCAAAAAAAAACTAAGAGAAGCAAGAATTGGGCATATTGTACTCATTTTTTTTTTTTTTTTGGTAAATATAAACACTTCATTATCAGCTGTCTCGCTGTGCGTCTTATGTGTCTTTTCTTTTGTGTGTGTGGCGTTGCTATATCGACACATCAACAAACACACAACACACACACTTGTGCTGTTTCACAGTCATCAGGGTCTACTATTGTTGAATGGATGATCTCTTATCAAGCCCTTATTTTTTTTTTAGCAGAATGTGAATGTGTGTGGGGGGGGTGTTCTGTGCCTGTTTCTCTCTTGCAGGTCTTTCACTCATTCTGTCGATGCTCCACACATTCCTCAGTCAGGATGAGATGAAGATAGGACTGATCTTCTAAAGATGCTTTAAAATGTCCTTCATGTTCCTCCAGGTTTTCTCTCTCTTTCTCTTTCTCTCTCACACACACACATACACACACACACGGTGTGTAAGTGTAACATGCTTGTTATTGCAGCCTCAGTTACCACTGCCTTCCTATCAGCAAGCCCATCTCATATTGTTTAATAACAGGACGGTTTAGCCGCGTAGTCTCATACCACACCCTCAAACTTTCATTCCTTTTCTTTTACACCTATCAGGAAGACACATGAGCTGATGAAACTCAAGAATCCGTTTAAACGTATGACAGTCGAAGTAAATCCTCACATCAGGACTCTTCAGCCCCAATTCCGGCTGTGGAAAATGCTTTGTGGAAATGCGAGTCACATGACCTTTATCTATGAATGCTTAATGATTAGGAATTAGGTCATGATCATTATCCTTGAGTTACCATTTTGACCAGCGCCGCACACACCGAACAGATGAGACGTCTGTTTGGAACTTGATGCGGAGAATGAATGCGCGCTTTTCTGTCTTTTCCTCTTTAAACATTCCCTCTTTGTTCGTGTTTAGAGAACTGGAGCTGATTAACTACAGCCTGGTTTACATCCCATATTCTACACTATATATTATGAGTGGGGTTTTCTTCGTTCATGTCAAGGCCCTTTCAACTGGTGACTCCTGTTGACAGAAATAAATAAATACTAAGTTGACTTTTTAATCACTCAATTAAATTAATTTATTCTGTTATTTTTTTTTAAATAATAATAAGTGATATGTCCGCATCAGAAGGTCCTGGGTTCAAGTCCTGGGCTCGGGTGTTTAGGTGTGCAGTTTACATTTTCTCCCCATGTTTCTCCAACAGTCCAAAGACATGCATATTATGCAAATTGACTTTTCCAAATTTACCCTAGGTGTGAGTGTGAATGAGTGTGTGTGTGTGTGTTGTCCTGTGATGGTTCAGCGAGCTGTTCAGGATGTACCCTGCATTCACCCAGTGTTGGCTGAGATGGGCTCCAGCCTTCCTGTGACTCTGATAAGATTAAGTGGCCTGGCAAATGAGTGAGTGAGTGAGATAATGATGATGATGACGATAATAGAGTGGCGCAGTGGTTAGCACGTCTGCCTCGTAGCAAGAAGGTCCTGGGTTTGGTTCCCGGGCTCTGGACCTTTCTGTGTGGAGTTTGCACGTCCTCCCCGTGCTTGCGTGGGTTTTCACCGGATACTCCAGTTTCCTTAGTAGGCTGATTGGTGGTTCCAAATCGCCCCTAGGTGTGAGAGTGAGTGTGAATGGTTGTATGTGTGTTGTCCCTGCGATGGCCTAGTGAGCTGTTCAGGGTGTACCCCGCACTCAGAGTCGGCTGAGATGGGCGCCAGCCTCTCAACGACCTTAATTAGGATTAAGCTGCTTAGAGAATCAATGAACAAAAATTATGATATACAATTAATAATATTTTTTCCCCCACAAGTGTGAGTTTTTGAGCAAATTGTCATCAGTAGTCCAACCCTCACTTGTTAATTTATTATAAATTATTTCCTGAAATTGTTAAATATCTTATTGAAATACAAACACATTGCCGTACTGTATATTTTCTCTAGTTTTGAGGGAAATTGTGACTTAAAATCAGCCCTATACTAAAGTATTTAATAAAGCTAGCTGTACTGTCAGGCTCTGGTTGTAAGAAATATAAACCAGTGCATGAAATGATGTGGATAATTCCCCTTAACTTTAAAAGCTGAGAAAACACTCAAGATATGTAACAGCAGTGACCAACAGAACCTCCAGAGACAGTTATTAATTTAGCAGGAATCATTACACCATCTGTGGTTTTGGCAGAATATGCATTACAACAACATAAAGTTACGGGTAGAGAAAATTTAAAACACCTGCAGAATCTAAATGATTAAAAGTAATTAACCAGGCTATATGTGGCTAATATAAATCAGGGGATTTTTTTTCCAGAGTATTCCATGTTTATGTGATATGGTTATATAATCATCACGTGCTCCATATTTGCATATTGTATAAATTAAAAGTTCCCAAAAATCTGCATGTTGGTTCAAACTGATTTTTTCCTCAGTGAGGCACCAAACACTCAGTCGTTATGATGTCCTGATGAATGTAAATGATCTTTGTGTCATCCGCAAAGTATCATCCGCTTGTATCATCCGCTTATAATATTGTTGTATTATTTTAGTAGATTTGTGTCGCCCTTTTCTGAGGTGTAACCCGGTCCTTCTCTGTGTACACAATCACTCAGGCTGAGCAAGAGGGAAAGAGCAGTACAGTCAGTGGCAGGGTTTTTTTTTGTTTGTTTGTTTGTTTTTTGTTTACTTTAAACAGGTCCTTGATAGCCGCACTAACCGTGCAGTGATTGGCGTTCCTGCTGCGGCCCTACGGAGCCTCGTACCCAAACAGGAGTGTGCTGTAGAGGTCCCTCTGTTTAAAGTGTGTGTATATATAGCAGCTCATTTCTGCATCTGGTTTTAGGAGAGCGCAAGAGAGGATAAGGAGGACCGTGTGTGGGCGTGGAAATGATGTGGTTTCAGCCATGGCAGCCAGAAACACACACTGATTGAGAGAAAGGAGGGGTGAGAGGAGACCAAAGAAGAAGACGACAACGACGACGACGAGAAAAAAAACACGTTCCTAAAATAATGTGCACAGGAAGGATGGAAACACTGTTTCTTTTAGCTTCCCCTCACATCACCGAGTATCATAAAGGAAACATTTTCATGGATGTAAAGCTTACAATAGGGATTTTATTCATCTCAGGCCGAGCAGAGAACGAACTGAGGGGTAGTGGGTGATTAAGAGGGTATGGGGATCCCCCTGAGGTGGGGAGCACTAAATATTTTTACAGTTCTAAAGATAATAATGACAAAAATCAATCTGTCGGCAGTGAGCTGCTTGTATTTTTCCTTCTCCCTTTCCAGTTTATGGCTGCGAATTTCCAAACACAAGTTTCAATCCATCTGTACTCATACTGTCTCTAAATTGGGCAGAAAACCATCAACACCACTTTATAATCTCGCTGTCCCCTGTAATAAAGTTTCTTAGAAATACATTCGTTTCCTGCTCTTTTCCCTTCGTGTGCGGAACATAAACGCCTTAAAGACCTAACTTGACTAAAGTCATCCTGAAATGAGGTGAAGCGAATGCTGCGGACAGAAAATTATAACACCTTAATGTAATATGACGGGAAATCTCTACAAACAGTCTGTCTGTTAAAACAAAACTCGTAAAGGTTGTATGTACAACCAGACTTCCTGTTACTGAAGGTTCCGAGTGGAACCCCTTGATGAGATTAAAGCCTCACACACTGTATCTGGAATTACTTCAAGGTAGACGATGGGAGGCAGGAGACGGGTTGTTTGCCTTCCAGTTTCCACCGCCATATCCCCTAAGTGTTCCAGACACTTCTGTCGAAAAGCTTGAGGGACTTGTCTTCACTTGTGACCCACTCCAGCATAATACGGATTAAGTTGGAAATGTGACATACTGAGATATTGATTTATTTGGAAAGAGAATTTAATCTTCATCACTTTGTATGTCGCTAATCAGGAAATGCTACTTTTGAGAAAATAGTAATTACAGTTACAGGACCAGTTTCCCATTACTGATTTTCGTCAAGAGTAGCTGCATAGCCGTCAGCGTGTTTCGGCCCTGCGATGGCCTGGCGAGCTGTCCAGGGTGTACTCTGCCCTCGTTTAGAGTCAGCTGAGATGGGCGCCAGCCTCTCCGCGACCCTAATTAGGATTAAGCGGTTCAGAAAATGAATGAATGAATGAATGAACCAGGTTCTGAACGTCCGCATCTGAAACTCCAACATCCAAACACTAAATGAATCCGGCTCTCCACCAATCAGCACCATCGTACTGGCGTCTTCCTAGCACCAGATGAGTTCTCTTTACACCGAGTCATGTCCGTTTTGAGGCTTCTCATTAGTTTAGTGTAATATGAATGGGGGGAATCATTCTGGGGTTCTGTAAGTACGGAGAGGATTCTGGTAGTTAATTTGGATAATAAGGAAATACCCTGAGCAACTACAAAAGAGGATTAAAATCAGTAAAATAAATGGAGATTTCTATTGTTTTACAACAACGTGGACAAGGAACCCTTTCTTATACCAGTATTTTACCATGGATAGATTGTGTTTATGGATATTTAAACTTGGTCATGTTGAAGATTACGCTCTGAAGAATGTATTTTTGGCGATATTGCGTTTTCATCCAGGTACACCATTTTCAACTTACTTTGGCTCCAACTCAAAACGCCACCTTGTAGCTTAATCCGTATTATGCCAGAGCGGCTCACGTATGTAAATTTCAAAGACTACCTCCAATATCTGCCGAGATGGCAACAGTAGTCCTGGGTACACCAGCTATGTTAGACCTTAGCAGTAGAAACCATATCTAGCCAAAGAACCTCAGAGAACCTTTTTTTTTTTTTATTTATTTAATTTTTTTTTTGCATTGTCCAAGAATCACAAAGCTAATTTTCTGTGGCTGAGGATTCAAAAACAAAATATATTTTTAAGTGTCCTGCATCAAATACTGAAGAGTACTCTAAAGCCTTGAAGATCTTATCCTGCAGTCGTGTAACTGAATGAGTACCTTGACTGTGGCATGGTATGGATGTTGGTGCCAGATGTGTTGGTTTAAGTATTTCAGAAACTCCTGAGATTTTCATGTATGAGACTCTTTACACTGAATGTGCGGTATTTCTACAGATGGAAACTCCTTGTTATTTTTGAGTGAGGGCCAGAGGAGAACTGGTTTGAGCTGGCATGAATTCTAGAGTAACTCAAATAAGCACTCTTTGCAACCATGGTGAGTAGAAAAGCATCTCAGAACAAACAACATGGCAAACCATGGGGTGAATGGACTACACCAGCAGAGGATCACATCAGGTTTCACTTCTGTCATCCAAAAATGAGGGTTTGAAGCTGCACTGGGTACAGGTTCACCGAAACTGGACAGTTAAAAATTATGATGACAAAACAACTGTGACTGTCCGGTTTCTATGAGCCTCTGCCGACTGTAACCTCAGATTCCTGAAAATTTTGTCATAATTGGTGTTTACGTTGGCAGCTGTTTCTTCCTTTTTATAGCAGTGAGCAGCATTTGATGAATATTTGACCAGACATTGAAGAGATTATTAACCCAAGATCAAGAAAGAGTAAAGGGCTGAGACATGAAGACACCTTACAGTAGCTAAATTTTTTAAATCATTTTCAAGGAAAAGAAAAAGTGCACAAATTATGAAAAAAGGATTTCCTTCTGTTCTAAGAAGTAAAATAGATAAAATGCTTGAATACAATCAATTTTATGTTTATTTATTTTGCTTTCATATTATTATTCCCAAGAGTGAAGGTTGTGAGATTGTTCATGTCTGTTTGTCTGACTGTGACGATGATAACTCGAAAACTAATGGCCGGTTTTTCATGAAATTTTACTACATGTGGGTTTTGGGTCAATGAAGAACTGATTAAATTGTAGCCATTATCCGGATCCAGAACAATTTTTATAGAGTACCAGTATCGGTGATCCTTACACAATAATTTGTGTATATGTAATACGTTACAGATTTATTGTATTATTTTAACATAAACGACCATAAAAAGCACAAACCTGTCTGAACTGTGGGGATTAGAAGTCGTTCTTCCTGGGAAGTGATATCAAAACTTTGGACGGTGTTCATATCTCTTGTGAAGACAGTGAGACGTCACATTCTAGTGACTCTGATGACGAGAATGCTGGCAGAGACGAATGTGACGGTGAATCCAAAATGGCTTATGCAGCTAACGTTTTGCTGACTCGGCTTTCCTGTCGTCAGTCGGTTTAGGAGCAAAAAGAAATGTTTTCAATGATTTCTGCACTTGATGTTTGTGCAGCTCAGCACTGGACATTAATGTGCACAGGGTCAGTGACGTAGCCCAGCCAACGAGTTTGCGTCACTACCAGGCTGGAGCAGCCAATCAGAAAGCCAACATGTCTCTGAGCATGAGTCGTAACACTTAAGCCCACTTTGAAATCGGGCATGGACTGATGTTGCTGGAAGGAACCGTTGATGTTATCCGTGATCGTTTTAAAAAGCTAGTAACACTAATTCACCACGAGTACACTTTAAGGATTTTTAACATTGCGAGGTATTGCAAGGAGGCGTAAATCACCCAGAATGCACCACAAGAAAATAAATACAGAGGTCAATATAATTGTGGGACAGGCCACAAGGGGGGGGGGGGGGGGCTGTAATTCTACATCATCTGGCTATAACCCATGTGAAGATGAGATTGTGCTACCTTGGTGGAGGTCTGCACTCTGGGTGTATTTCTAATGCAATATGTGTTGACAATGATGAAGATGATGTATGACATGTAAGATACTCTGCCATGAAAAGAACAATTTTTAAATATTATTTAATATCTCACAAACTTCATCATGGCCTTTACAAAGGGTTCTTTTCTGTGTGTATCTATCAAGGTGAGGCATGAGAAAGGTGTGACGGCTCAGACAGACTTGTATGATTCACAGGTGAGTGTGTGTGTGTGTGTGTGTGTGTGTGTGTGTGTGGATATGGACTGTGTGACTTGTCAGTCTGTCTACACTTGTTAAAATATTACATTGAATATCAACCCAACCTGAGGCTGACCGTCACCTGCTTTACTTATGACTGTTCATTCTTACAGTGGCGTGATTAAAGGGGTGTTTCTCCAGGGCTCGTCCTCATAAAGCAGCTTTTATTTGAAAAACTAATGGAATATTTATTTAATATTTAGTCACAGCTTTTAGGATTAAGTGTAGATGTACATGCCCAGGAAAAGAGGGGTTCCTTGTGGGTTCTCCTGATGATTAAGGGTTGCAGATTTCTAAAATGGTTCTACTTGGAATCATCATGACTATTCTAATTTGTTAATTAAGTTTTTTTTTTATCCCTTATCTCTTGCCTACTGTTGGAACGTTGGACGAGAGGTAGGAGCACACCCAGGATGGGATGCCAGCCAGTCTCAAAACACTGCATACACACTGACACTTTCAAGTGCAATTTTGATCCACCAGTTCGCCTAGTGGCGGCACGGTGACACAGTGGTTAGCACGTCCGCCTCACAGCAAGAATGCCTGGGTTCGATTCCTGGACTCGGGGCGTTTCTGTGTGGAGATCGCATGTTCTCCCAGTGCTTGTAGGTTTCCTCTGGGTACTTCGGTACGAGTGTGAATGGTTGTGTGTGTGTTGCCTCACGATGGTCTAGTGAGTTGTTCAGGGTATACCTCCTCCGGGTACTCCAGTTTCCTCCCACAGTCCAATAATGCACCCAAATCACCCCGAGGTGTGAGTGTGTGAATGGTTGTGTGAGTGTTGGTCCTGCGATGGCCTGGCGAGCTGTCCGGAGTTGGCTGAGATGGGTGCCAGCCTCCCAGTGACCCTAATAATGATTAAGAGGATTAATAAATGAATGAGTTCATCTAGTGTCATGTGTTTTGAGGTGGGAAGAGAACTGTAGAACAAGGGGAAAGCATGTGGAAGACCACATGGGAGTTAAACTATACTCAAGGTGGAACTGGGGCCACTACCCACCTTGCACCAATTGCTGATCTGTACTTGGAGAGGTTTGCAAGTCAGCTGTATTTATACAGACTATCGTCTATCACATGAGAAGAAGTGTGGGCAAAGGGTTCTACAATAACATAATTTAAATCGAAACAGCAGGGAAATAAAAAATTAAGTGAAATAAAACAATAACAGACCAAAACTATAAAAACAAGGGTTAAGGATTCTCCCAGAGGAGAGCAAACCAAGGAACCCTGGCTGCTGAATGGAAACTTTTCCCCCTTTTTCAATCCCAAACCAGTCAAAATAACACATCAGAAAAATGTGTGTGTGTATAATCGGCCTATAAGATGTAAAAATACGCAAAAAGGGTCCCCCACACTGTCACTCCACTGTCTCTGACTTACAAGCTAATAGTTTGGGACACACGTGAAACATTTCTGGCTGCAGGTTTGAATTAAACACAAATCCCTCAGGATGCTTCTCACTTTGGGTCGCGTCCCAAACCGAACACTGTACTGTGCAAAGTAGTGCGCACCACCAGCCGGCTGGGTGGAGTATTCATCCAGACTGTAGTGCGGTTCTGTGCGCTTTGGGACGCGGCCTGGAAAGAGGGAGAGAAAGAGAGAGAGAGGAGAAGAGGAGGGCAGGCCCTCACAAAGTCTCAAATCCAAATCCATTCAATCTCCAACTCGGTTCACTTAACGCTGGGAAGCGGGGACGCGCATTCATTCCGGCGGTGCTGGTCAACTCCAGGGAACTTCTGAAAGCCTGGGGATTAAACAGGCTGTGATGGTGGTTTGTTGAAGTAGATGGACAAGAACTTGAGCTCAGTCCTGAGGGTTATTAGAGTCACTGTTAGCCCCTGATTTCTCTATGCGGCTACTGGAGCGACTGTGATTTCTCGGGAACGCGCCGCTCCTCGTGTTTACACCACAACACAGAGTTTGGTTTCCACCTGTTGCTTTGTAGAGGTGCTGTTGGTGTTGGTGGCGAATCAGGACGTGGAGAGGAGTCGATCACAGCCGGACTTGAGGATCATCACCGCCAACAGACACCCAGCTCCTGCCTGCTGGCGCACCGACCGCACCGTCTCTCCAGCCAATAAAGAGCAGAAACGCGCCCAGGGTACCGGATCTCCACACACAGGGTACATTTACACCTCCAGGAGTATCACTGCTGCTTCCCCCAGTACTCTGTGTAAAATAAAAAAAAACAAACCCCAAAGTGCAGTCCTGTAGCTCAGTGTGCAGATCTCTGGAGTTTGGAGAAAGTTTTGGAAAGCGGCGCACAACCACGACGCGCTTTCTGTTCCTCCAGAAAAAACAAGTAAGATCCACTTATCCAGTGTTCTGATCGCTTCAGAGGATAACTAACACGTTAATGTCCTTTCTGAAAGTCCTCTTCACCATTTAATCCTCTGTGTGTGTGTGTGTGTGTGTGTGTGTGTGTGGTCAGAGAAGCTCGCATTGTGCGCTCTCAATTTCAGTTCAACTTTTAGCCCAAACTTTGACACTACTTTCCCTCTGTACACTTTTACACCCTTCTCTTCTTAATAATGTCTTTACAAATTGATCCAGCCGGGCTGCAGGGACTTTCACAGCAACCACCGACAAACTTTCGGCTCAGTGTCGGATTGTGTTTATTTATAATTAATCCAGAAAGTGAAGGCGCATCGTGGGCTGTTTCGTATTCGTGCTGGAGAAATGTATGCTTTTTAGGGTACACGTTGAAACAAACCCTTCTGTTTTTCTTTGAAACCCACTTTAAGAGTCAGACGGTCTGCATTTTGAACTAATTTCTAATCGAAGCCATCCGAGTTAAATGACAGCATGATTTCTGAAGTGGGAAAAAAAACCCATAATGCTGTTTACCTACTTATAGCTCGTTAAGTTAGGAATAAGGAAACCGGTCAACCACATCGACCTGTAACCTTCC
>JAOUQZ010000014.1:15562097-15572388 GCA_028564935.1 Neosilurus hyrtlii | reverse complement strand
TCAAATGCAACTGCAGCATGTAATGTATTATACACAGAGATTTAAAACAACAAACAGGATATTTTAGAGCAGGCTGGATTAAAACTTATCTCAAATCTGTTGAAAATATACTAACCCTAAAAATGGGTCCAAATCTGTATGGAAATGGTTGAGAGACAAAAACAATTGTAATAATGTCCTTACTGCTTATAGGCCAACGATAGTAAAAATAATCCGATTAGCTGTTGATCGGTCCCAAATTTCCTCGTATGGACCGGTCAGTAATTCCTTTCTTGACCCACCAGGACGCTACCAAAACATGAACTTCAAAAAAGTTCACATTTTCAAATAAATAAATAAATAAATAAATTGAGAAAGCAAGCAGAGTTGTGTCAGTGATGTTAAGGTTTGTTTTGGTTCATTTCAGATGAGAACAGAATATATATATATATATATATATATATATATATATTTGTTTGTTTATTTGTTTTTTATTTTATTTTATTACTTAAGACCTGGTTATTTAGGCCAGAAAGAAAAAATAAAAATATCCAAATCAACACGTGAAAAATAACAAATAAAATCCATGTTTTGCAGTCATACCTCAGTGTCTGGTATTAAACATCTATGATCTGAATATAGTAGAAGGTCCACATACACAGACCCAACACTTTTATACAGCTAAAATGTTTTGAAAATGTTTTGAGCCTTGTATAATTTATCATACTTAATAAGCCAATCTTTAGGAATGTATATAATATACCTTGCAAAGTGTATAACAAAGTATAAAACAGATTATATAAAAAAGTATATAACAAAGTATTTAATGTATATGACAGAGTATAAAACAAACTATATAACAAAATGGATAACATATATACCAAAGTATAAAACATTTAACATGCATAACAAAGTATATAACATTTAACATATATATATATATATATATATATTATATAATCATATTTAACATGTATAACAAAGTATATAATGTATATAATAAAGTATCTCTAAACTAATAATTTCTACAGCGTGTCTTTGTATAATGACACTCTGGGGAGGTTTCACTAAATGTATATTATTGGAGTGTCAATAATATTTCAAACCAGAAAAAAAATAATTGTCGTAAAATTCTTTTGTGGTTAAAATCAAAACAGTTTGTTTCGATGTAAATATGTTTCAGTGCATGTGATGTTCATGTTATATATTTTTTTATGTTGCTTTACTGTATTCATCCCACAAGGGGAATTATTTTCTCTACATTTACCCCTCTCTACTGTTACCACACATAAACAGTGAGCACACACACACTCGGGAGCAGTGGGCTGCCACACATTGGGGCACTCGGAGAGCGGTTGGGGGTTCGGTGCCTTCCTCAAGGGCACTTCAGCCATGAAGGTGGAGGAAGGAAAGGTGCAGCTCACTCCCTCCACCGCCACACATTTTTCCTGCTGGTTCAGGAATCGAACCAGCGACTTTTCGGTCACAAAGCTGCTTCTCTAACCGTTAGGGTACGGCTGCCACCAAATGATATAGAAGATTATAACCCACTTGTATAGAAGGGTGGCAGTAATATCGCACTAGACCAAACAGTAATGTCTACTCGGCTATTTGTGCAGTTATTTGGTTATGAAGCTGCAGCTGATGCTCGGGATATCTGAGAAAAGTGTACATTAGATGTATGGGTGACGTGTTAGTGCTGTAATAGTGAGGCTCCTACAGTTGCTGCTGCTGTAACGAATGACGTCATCAGAAAAACATCTGTTTCATGTACGCGTTAATCAGCATGTCTTCATCCCTCATTCACTAGCGTCATGTCAGAGTCTGGCTTTTAATCCACAGCCGTATCCGTGTGCAGTCCACTTCTCAGTGAAGACGTTTAACGTGAGTGTGAGTGATGGTCTGTGTGTTCAGTAATTAGAGAATGTTGCTGTCTGTGGTATGCTAGTGTTTAGCATCGCTAAGGCAAGTCCTGTTCATGTCCTGTCAAGGAACATACACTTCTTTTTTCTTTTTCTTTTTTCTTGTTCACATCTGTGGGCATCTGCAATTACCTTAATTACCTCCATTTTCACAACCATCAGCACACACATGCACAAACACACACACCCCTTTTAATCACACACACCTGTGTGTGCATCTCAGTATCATGTTGATCTATTTTGACAGTATTACTGTATGATATATTCCGCCCTGATAATTTTTTGTATTTAATGGAATTGCCGTAAGGTGTATTATACACTTGTATATTCCTCGTTTAGACGTTTCTCAGAATTTAGTCGTGTCCAATTCCCACCCCTCAAGTATTACCTTCCACCACCAACCAGGGAAGGGCGTAAGCATGCCCGCGCGATGCTGCGACCCGCCTCTTTACGAACTGCTGCGCATGCATATTTAGGGGAGCACAATCCGCCTCGTAGGAATGAGCTCACGGACTCCGGCTGGCGATCGCTGTGAGTGCCAGGGAAGTGAGCGCATGCCATCCCTCCCTTCCACGAGAGCTCGGCCAATCAGCTCCCGTGGACTCACGGTCGAGGAGGAATGCGGCATCAACCTGGATTCGATCTCCAGGTTGATATTCACGCACTTCGTCGATACAGTACTCGGGAGCCCACAGTGAAAGATTCTGATTAAAGATGGGGTATTATGCCTTTTATTATTACCACACCCACTGGATATGAGAAGTCGCATGTTCGATTGGTGGCTCTACTACAATTAGGATATTAGTTCATTAGTGGATTATGAATTTTAAAAAACCTCAATGATCCGACTCTAAAAAAACAAGAAAACTCCGTACCCAGGTACAGCAAAGCCGTCACAGGTGTGACCAATTTTTTTGATTGCCAGGCTGATGCTGGCAGGGCCAGTGCTGTATGCCACAGTGTTGCAACATTGAGCTGGCTTTTTAAACACTGGTGGCTTACAGCCGTGTATACACCGAGTTGGCGATACAAGATCAAGCTACTAAGTCTGGATATACATGGCGATAGCAACATAAAATTGTTTGGAAAATAATTGTGGATTGAAAGTAACACATTTTAAAGATAATTAATAATTGTAAATGGTTAAAGAAAGAAATTGAAACTTTTTTTTTTTTTTAAGAATTATTTACACGCATACATCTTGGTGATGCAGGAGAGGTGGTGCTGAGGTCTGTTGGTGGCCCAACCCCAACTTGAACACCTTGATGATGAAGAAGTGGATGAGTGGTTTCAGTTAGATGAAGCTGGTGCGATCTCATTGCGTGGTGAGTTTGCTTTAAATCACAAGCGTATACTCATCCACCCCCCCAGCAACTCAACTCTTGAAGCCCTTAAAGTGGGTATTCAACAGGAGATCGCCGCTGTCCCTCCCGACACGACCCGTCGAGCCACGGCAGCCTTCAGAAATCACCTCCAAGAGTGTGTTTGGAGGATCATCTTTAAACATGATGAATAAAAACCTGAACTGAATGAAGTTTCATGTGTGCAAATAATAATTTGTGCAAATGGTGGAGGTTTTATTAGGTCCCCCTGTATAATGTAGGGAGCCCCCTGTGGGTCAAGGTGGGGAATTTATTTTAGAAAAAAAATTTTGGATCTACTTTTGCATTCCCTCACAAAATGTTTGCGTTCCCTTGTAATAGCCCTAACCATAACCCGAACTGTTATTGCGAGGGAATGCAAAAGTAACTCAAAAATGTTCCCCACCGTGACCCTTAGGGGGCTCCGTAATGATGTGTGGATAAAGTCTGTGCCCAGAATATTTTTATTAAATATAACTTCTCCACCGGTCTGAGCATTTTGTGGGCCTGGACTTGCACCGGGAATGTCAGCATGTCCTAAAACGTACATCTCTTGTACCTTTGGAGAAGTGAGTTTACCTTGAGGGAACAGAAATGTGCACTTTATAAAGTTGATCCTTAAAAGGTCTTTGGGTCTATATAGAGAAGCGTCGACTCTGTTTATAAAGATGGAAGGTTCGTTTAGGTGGCTGAAACCATAAATGTTGCAGAACGGTATATCAGTAAAAGCTTTAAACTAGAACCTTTCACCAAAAGAATGAACCTCCAGTATAGAGGAACCAGTGCTCCTGGAGGTAATGACGTTTTATTGAAGTCGAACCCTGGAGCAGTTGTTTCCTTCTCCAAAAAGAGCTCCAGGTAGAACTTCTTTAGCAAGCTAGCACCATTAACCTTCCAGACCAGTCCTCCAGAAACATTTTTATGACGCCGTGGCTTTATTTCACAGAGTTTATGAGCACTAATAAAGAAATTAGCTGGAACTCCAGCCGGTCTGATTGTAAAGGGCTTGTGCGGGCTGAGTTCAGAGGTCTGTTTCTGCTCCTTTACTCGACGTAAAGAGAAAATTGGCACGTCCGCCGTCCTGCATTCTTCAGTGGTTGAGGTGTGCATGAGAATATCCACCAGGATAATTATATACGTGTTCTGTGTGTCTCTCATCTCTGGTGCGTTGTCAGTGTTCTGTGGCTTTGGCCCAGGGTAAACACAGCTGTAAATGCCTCCTCTGGCCAGCTGTTAATGTGTGCATGTGCATATTCGTTCCCTGACTCCTCTTTAACCATGCACAGATTGCAATAATCTATTAAACAGTACTCGTAAACGTGTGAAAATTACCGTGCACTAGTGTGGAGGAGGTTTTACACTTACGGACTTGCCTTGCTGTTTTAGTTACGGGTCTGACGGAGGGGTCTGTGGAGACACCGCCAGGTGTGATATGTAGGAAAGAAAACAGCCGGATGTAACGCAGAGGTATTATTACCACCTTGAAGGTGATTGGCTTTGAAGGATTAGTTTGCTGCCAATCACAGTTTAGATCCATTTATGGTTACTACTGTTAGGGAAGGGCGGTACGGTGGCGTAGAGGTTAGCATGTCCACCTCACAGCAAGAAGGTCCTGGGTTTGTGTTTGTCCCGGGTGTTTGCATGTTCTCCCCGTGCTTGCGTGGGTTTCCTCCGGGTACTCCGGTTTCCTTCCCCAATCAAAAAACGTCCACGTTAGGCAAATTGGCAGTTCCAAATTGACCCTAGGTGTGGATGTGAGTGTGTATGGTTGTATGTGTGATGGTCTGGTGAGCTGTTCAGATTGAGCCCCGCCTTTGACCAGTGTTGGCTGATTTAGGCTCCTCTCTGACCCTAACCGGGTTAAGCAGTTCGGCAAGTGAGGGAGTGAATATTATGGAATGTCCATGAGATTATTTGGTTCCTGTTATCACTTGTATTGTATCAGCTGTAAATCGCACCTTCGTCTGCAGCTATTTCTATTTTTATGGAGTTAATAAAACCCCAACGTGTCAGAGAAAATCAGTAACATGTAAACACGACTGTCCTCGAGACTTTCCACTCATCATCGCCGGACACATCAATCCGACAGTCAGCCATCTGCCAAAATTGGGATGTCGGTGCGTGTCTGTTGTCCTAGTTTTATTCGGTGTGTCCAGAACGTCAGTACAGGTCGGACCTGGTGGAAGCTCATTTCCAGCGGTGGGTCCGTCGGTGAAAGGAATCACTCCCATTGGCTGTTCAGGTTGGAACATGAGAGCGCAACAAGAGAGACAGACGTGACGAGGTTTCGCGACAGGGCGACTACCAGTGCCAACGTCTTATCAGCTTCATCATTGATTAAAAGTAGTTATGCAACAGCGTCTGAGAGCAGGAACGGCGTGAAAACAAACTCTCACAGATCACAGCAGGAATCTCCTCTCTCGCTTCTCTCGCAGACATGGAGCGCATGTATTAGTTGGTGATTGGCGGTCGTCTTTTTTTTTTTTGTATGGTATGTGTGTACCAAACGCAACCTTTTCTAAGAGTTGACGTAGCGTGAAGCCTACCATCGCCGCTAGTTCTCAACACTGGCTTGGTGTGCGCTGACACGTGAGACTCCTTTCATAAATGTTCAATAAACACTTTTTCATAAAAACGTCACTCTTTTAAGAATCAATTCTACAAGTCCAGGTGTACATTTCTAACACACATATGAACAAAAACATTTCAGACCCAGTGTGTTAATATACACCTGTCATATGTAGCTGCAATGCTGCCAGAGCCGCTCTTATAAAAAATTATTCCACACTTTCTGACCAATCAGATAAGAGAATTCAGGCCTGATGTGGTGTAACCGTATTTATTATTTCTAGAAATGTCAGAGGCGATCGTAGGTGATCATAGGTGATGATGATAATAATAATAATGAACCGTGTTTGTTTGTTTGTTTATTTATGTATTTGTTTATTTATTTATTTAAAACCCCCCAGTATTATTCATTCATTTTCTGAATGGCTTTATCGAATACGCCGGCGGCGAGGCTGAGGCAGCCAACTGAGCTCGGCAGGGCCAACACGCGCACTACCATTCACACCTCGGGGCAATTTCAACAGCCAGTTAGCCTAATGTGGATGTTTTTTAGACTGTGGGAAGAAACTGGAGTACCCAGAGGAAATCCATGTATGAGGAGGACATGCAAACTCCACGCAAAAACATTTCAGGCCAGGACTTGAATCAGGACCTTCTTGCTGGGAGGTTGATGTGCTAACCGCTACGCCACCGTGCTAGCATTTCTTTGGACTGTGGGAGGATACCGGAGTCTTAATAATAGAAACACAAATGTTTATATATATATATATAAACCGACAGATCCTTTCCTTTGTCACCAGTTCTATAATTCTATATCATTTCTATATAAATACAAATAAAATATTTTTCTGAAGGAAACTAAACATCCAGTTTGCTCTATTAAAACATTTTCTATAGAAATTCCTCCGAACACGAGCATCTATTTTCTACAGAAGATTTCTATGAGACCTTTTTCTACATAACTTTTTTGGAAATGTTATCTTCCGTAGATCAGTTCTATAGGAAAAAGTCTGTCCAAAAGAAGTTCTATAGAACATTTTGGAGTTCCCGGAGGAAACCCGTGCAATACGGGCAGAACAAGCAGAAACGCCCGAGCCTGGGAATCTAACCCAGGGCCGTCTTGCTGTGAGGCGGACGTGCAAACTTCAGCAGGGACCTAGCGTACAGAATAGGTGCTTCGTAAATTGTGTAAAGGATTATAAAGTAATCAAATTCATAAAAAATATATACTTCTAACCAACTCAATTGCTAAAACTACTAATCACATAAATGAAAATACGAATTAAAACCACACATACACTAAAATACAAATCAAAATACCTTATAGAAGGAATTTATGCCAAAAATTACAAACATAAAAACCATGTCATGTTGTACTGCTGGGTAGAGAACAGACGTCTCTCCCTGTCATGCATCGTGTTTTATGTGTGTGGTTAGCACATCCGCCTCACAGCAAGAGGGTCCCGGGTTCGACTCCCAGGCTCGCGGCATTTCTGTGTGGAGTTTGCACGCTCTCCCCGTGCTTGCGTGGGTTTCCTCCCGGTACTCCGCTTTCCTCCTACAGTCCCAAAACATGCACATTGCACTAACTGGCTGTTCCAAATCATCCCTGGGCGAGAGTGTGAATGGTTGTGTGTGTGTCGTCCCGGTGATGGCCTGGCGAGCTGTTCGTGGTGTACCCCGCCCTCGCCCAGAGTCAGCTGAGGCTTCATCATTCCTAGTCACAGAGAAACGTGATTTCAGTCATTTAGGTGCTTCTTGGAGCTGTAGACTACAAAAATACTTTGTGTAACAGTACACAGATTTCAAATTGGCGATGGCCTGGCGAGCTGTCCACGATGTACCCTGCCCTCGCCCGGAGTCGGCTGGGATGGGCGCCAGCCTCCCCGCGACCCTGATTAGGATTAAGCAGCTTAGAAAATGAATGAATGAATGAAAAACAAATCCTGCAGGAACAGGAACGGGAACAGGAAGTCCAGGCTGATGAAAAAAGAGCACCATGAATCAGATGTTTGGTTTGATTCGGTGTTTGATTCGAGCTGTAAGACAGGAAAGCACATGATTTTTAATGAATATAGCCACTGTTTAAAAGCCATGTTAGACCTGAAGCCTCTCAGCCAATCAGATTTCAGAAAGAGAAGTACTATCCTTTTAATGCCTGCTGTTTTAATCCTCAATGAGACGAGATGAGGAGACAGGATGCTGGATGTTGGAGCTGGTGTCGGTTACGTCTAGTATGTAGAGACAGATGAGATGGAAAATCCAACTGGCACACACATACACGCACACACACACACGCTCGCACACACTGTACCAAAAACAAAACAATAAACACAGATTGAAATGCTTTTTCATTCGATTCAAAAACATCCATCGTTCAACTGGCAAAAGCTCTCTCTCTCTCTGTCTCTCTCTCTCTCTCTCTCTCTCTCTCTTTCTCTCTCTCTCTCTCTCTCGGTGTGTGTGCAACTGAAACCTCCCAGTAGCCCATGAGGCTTTAATGAGTGTGAGAATGTAAGAGGAAAAATTAGAGACTCATTAAAGAACCATCTTAAGATGAGGTCACATGGTTGGCATGGGAAATATCCTGTTCCTGATTTGTTTTATTAAACACTGATGAACTTCCAATGACTTTAATATGAGAGCATGTGCAGGCAGTTCAGCCTTGTTGGCAGATAAAAAAAAAACAACAACACACACACACGGGATGGTGAGTCTGTGCTCCGTTCTGTGTAGAAAAACACACCTGCATTAAGTTTCCACTTTCTCAGCAGATTATTTTTGGTTTTATGGCAGAAAATGCTAGTTAGCTAATAGTCTCGGGCTTGGACACTCTCAAACCTGACTCTTACACGAATACACTTACAGCCGGATAACTACCTGCGTCACGTTGTTGTTGCTGTTGGGTGTTTCTGGTATAA
This sequence comes from Neosilurus hyrtlii, assembly GCA_028564935.1. NCBI lineage: Eukaryota > Metazoa > Chordata > Actinopteri > Siluriformes > Plotosidae > Neosilurus > Neosilurus hyrtlii. The sequence continues at coordinate 15,563,637 of JAOUQZ010000014.1, read as the reverse complement.
CGAGATATTTCATGTCTGTTACAGAGAGATTACAGCTTTCCTTTCCTTTATTATTTTATTTATTTAAGCCAGAAAATATATATTTCAGCAGGAATCCCATCATTTTCAGAGTTCTCATCGCGTCCCTGCTTTAAGGTACCGTTTCTACGCAGCCCTGTGACATCACAGCCGTGGGTTCAGTAGAGTTGGGGTTTGTACATCTCACTGTAAGGTTAATGTAGGATTTAATATCTCGATGTGAAACAGTGACACTGCAGGTACGCTGTTTATCTTAAACCTAAATCCAAATCTGTCCAGAGCCTAAAAAAACCCTTCCCATAACATTCATTTTTCACCTGTCTGTCTATCAGTCTGTCTATCAGTCTGTCTATCTGTCTGTCTATTGGTTTATTGGTTATTTTAAACAAATAAACCCACTTGGACCACGTGGTTATAGAAATAACAACCCCACTGTTCATTATTTTACTTCAACAGTCCAGAAACCTGCCAGCCGTTAACATTAGAACAGATTAGCAATGATACACATTACAACCCGTCCCTCACTAATCCCTCTCTCTCTCTCTCTCTCTAACTCTCTCTCTCTCTCACTCTCTTACAGTTACAGTTTAAAAAGCTTTATTATCAGGACCGTATACATGTACAGTTTTGCCAGAGCATTTTAAGAAAAATATATGAACATATTATAAACATTGGTAAATGACATTAACAATAAGAGAACTGATTGGTTCGAACATTAAGGGGAGAGGGGGGGGAAAAAGTTACAAAAAAAGTAATAATCAATTAATAAAATAAAATGGAATAAATTAAATAAATAAATAATAAAAGAAGGAAGAAAAAAATAAAACAATAAATAAAAAAAAATATTTTTAAAATAATTTTTTAAATATATATTTGAAAAAAAGAATAAATATATACGGTGAAAATATAAAGAATTAAGCATTAATAACAACAGTGTCAATCTTCTAGGCACTAAATAGAAGAGTTTTCAATAATAATAAATAGATAAAAATAAATTGAAAATATATATATAAGATAAAATACAATAAAAAACAGTAAAGTACAGTAGAGTGTTAAGGAAGATACTATACCTGATACTATTACTGATACGATACTATTATTAGTTTGTCATTACTGTTACTGGGAACAAACAGGGCTGTGTGTGTGGGGGTGTTGGTGTGTGGTGTGTGTGGGGGTGTTGGTGTGTGGTGTGTGTGGGGGTGTTGGTGTGTGGTGTGTGTGGGGTTGTTGGTGTGTGGTGTGTGTGTGTATCGCTTACTGTCCCTCTGTCTGTGGCAGGAGGATACGTTCTATCCTTCTAGTACGCAGCTCTCCTTCCTTTCCCCCAGTAGGAGGGTAGTTTTGGGGTAGTTTGTGGGTGTTGGGTTGGAGGGAGAACTCGGGGTGGGTTAACTGGAATTTTTTGAAGTATTTTTGGTGTATGTGGGTGAATTTGGTCACTCTGGGGAAGTGCAGCTCTGTCTCCGGTGTGTTGCTGTTACACTGTGTACACACTCTGTGTTCTTTAGGGAGCCGTGATCTC
>JAOUQZ010000014.1:15539735-15552009 GCA_028564935.1 Neosilurus hyrtlii | reverse complement strand
TAATATAATGAGGGTTGTGGGGTACTGAGAGCTGTAGTGTTCTGAGGGTTGTGGTGTGATGAGAGCTGCTGTGTGATGAGAGCTGTAATATAATGAGGGTTGTGGGGTACTGAGAGCTGTAGTGTTCTGAGGGTTGTGGTGTGATGAGAGCTGCTGTGTGATTAGAGCTGTAGTGTAATGAGGGTTGTGTGGTACTGAGGGCGGTAGTGTACTCAGAGCTGTAGTGTACTGAGGGCTTTTGTGTAATGAGGGTTGTGGGGTACTGAGGGCTGTGGTGTTCTGAGGGCTGTGGTGTATTGAGAGCTGTGGTGTATTGAGAGCTGTAGTGTGATGAGAGCTGTAGTGTATTGAGAGCTGTAGTGTGATGAGAGCTGTAATTTAATGAGGGCTGTGGTGTACTGAGGGCTGTAGTGTATTGAGAGCTATAGTGTGATGAAAGCTGTAGTGTAATGAAGGTTGTGAGGTACTGAGTGCTGTAGTGTTCTGAGAGCTGTGGTGTTCTGAGGGCTGTGGTGTACTGAGAGCCTTAGTGTATTGAAAGCTGTAGTGTACTGAGAGCTGTAATTTAATGAAGGCTGTATTGTAATGATAGTTGTGGTGTACTGAGAGCTGTAGTGTAATGAGGGTTGTGCGGTACTGAGAGCTGTAGTGTAATGAGGGCTGAGTGACTGAGTGAGTGGGTGTTCGACATTTGAGTGGCATGGTGGTGTATTTGTTAGCATGTCTGCCGCACAGCAAGAAGGTCCTTGGTTCAAGTCCCAGGCATGGCAAGCGTGTATCTGTGTGGAGCTTGCATGTTCTATGTGGAGTTTTTGTAGGTTTCTTCTGGGTATCTCGGTTTCCTCCCACAGCACAAAGACATGCACATAAAGCTAATTGGCTGTTGCAGATTGCCACCCAGAGTCAGTGTGAGTGTGAATGGTTGTGTGTGTGTGTGTTGGCCCTGTGATGGTCTGGAGAGTTGTTCAGGGTGTACCCCACCTTCATCCAGAGTCAGCAGAGAAAGGCACCAGCCTGTCCGCAACCCTAATAGGATTAAGAAGTTTGATGGACGGATGGATGTTTAACATTTATGTATAAACACATTAATTTATTTAGAATTAATGAGTAATTTATGACTCGTTTTAAAAAATTAAGCACTCTTTCTATTTTTACAAACCACACCCGATATAATAAAGGATGATTTAGTGTCTGAAATCTCAGTTTGAGGGTATGGGAGGGTTTTAATGTTTAAACACACACACAGAAGTTGATATATTGTGGAGTAATTTTTGTGTACAGTCCAACAGGACATGAACTACACAGCCATGTGTACACGAATGAATGTTGCCACTCTGTTCTGTGTGTTTGTGTGTGTTTGTGTGTACTGCTTTGAGATGGTGTTTACTGGACTGTGAGCTCGTACCGCTCATTAGAGAGGTATTACAGCCCCATGTGACCCCAGATGGCACAGTGTGGAGGTTGCGCTGCGTTTCAGGCCGGACGGCCATGTTGATCCATTGTAAATCATGCCTCCTTCAGGTGGCCAAACTAAACATCGCCTGTGAATCGAGCTCCTGCTGGTGTGGTCCCGGTTTATTTGCCTCCACATCTATTGGATTTCAGACCGTTTAGAGCGGGAACAAGTTGTGAGGATGGTCACACAAAACTTCTGGAAGCAGCAGGAACTCCGCCGTGTAATGAAGTGCACCTGATCTCACACATGTTTTGATTTTAATCAGTCGGATACACGTCAAAAGTGCCAGGAAAATTCTACAACTTTAGCAATTTTTATTTTATATTTTTATAGCTCGGCTCATACAATGCCGATTATGATCCTGATTTACCCCGATTATATTCCGATATTAGTCTGATCATATTTTAATGTTATTCTGATCATATTCCAATATTAGTCTGATGTTATTCTGATCATATTTGGATATTAGTCTGATGTCTTTCACTCTTTCCCGAAGTTTTCCCCGAAATTCTACAATGTCCTCCGATGTTCTCCCATGTATACTGATGTAACATCCAAATTGTTTGATGATCAGGATCATGATCGGTATCATGTGAGCAAAGCTTGTCTTTTCATACAGTGCAGAAAGAGGGTTTTAAAATTGCTTTGTATTTCGGTGTATCATATTGTGTTGTATGTGTGTGTGTGGGTGTGTGTGTGTGTGTGGGGGGGGGGGGGGGGTTACAAGTGTGTGTGTTTGTCCACGTGTGTCTGTGTGCATGCCTGAGTGTGTGTGTTTTTGTCTGTGTGTGTCTTTGTGTCTGTTTGTGTGTGTCTGTGTGCACATCTTCTTGTCTGTCTCTGTGTGTCTGTCCGTGTGTGTGTTTGTCTTTGTGGATCTTTGTATCTGTGTGTGTGTCTTTGTGTCTGTCCCTGTGTGTGTGTGTCTTTTGTGTCTGTCCGTGTGTGTGTTTGTCTGTGTGGATCTTTGTATCTGTGTGTGTGTCTTTGTGTCTGTCCCTGTGTGTGTTTGTGTTCGTGTTTCTGTCTGTGTCTGTTTGTCTATACATCCGTGTGTGTGTGCGCGCGTCTACCTGGCTGGAGGATGGAGGATAGGCTTTGGAGAGAGAAAGAGCACAGACGTGTGTGTGTCTTTTGTGTCTGTTTGTGTGTCTGTGTGCACATTTTCTTGTCTGTCTGTCTGTCTGTGTGTTTGTGTATGTGTGGATCTTTGTATCTGTGTGTGTTTGTGTTTGCGTTTCTGTCTGTGTCTGTTTGTCTATACATCCGTGTGTGTGTGTGTGTGTGTGTGTGTGTGTGTGTGCGTGCGTGCGCGCGCGCACGTGCGTCTACCTGCCTGGAGGAAGGAGGATAGGCTTTGGGGAGAGAGAGCACAGACGTGTGTGTGTGTGTGTGTGTGTGTGTGTGTGTGTGTGTGTGTGTGTGTGTGTGTGTGTGTGCCTGAAGGAAGGAGGATAGGCTTTGGGGAGAGAGAGAGAGATGGACAGACAGCAGACAGATGTGGTGGGAAAGGTTGCCCCTCTCTGGTAACTGGGTGTTACTGCAGGCCCTTCATTGTTCAGGGATTAAAGAGTTAAAGAATCAATCTGAAGGAAATAGATTTTTTTTGAAAGTCTGTAATGATTTCACAGTAGAAGTGTCAGCATGAGAACTTAAAGTTCATTCTGTTTTCCTTCTCTCTCTCTCTCTCTCTCTCTCTCTATCTCTCTCACTCACTCTCTCTTTCTCTCTTTCACTCACTCTCTCTCTCTCACTCACACACACACTCTCTCTCACTCTCTCTCTCTTTCTCTCTTTCACTCACTCTCTCTCACTCACTCAGTCTTTCTCACTCTCTCACTGTGTCTCACTTACTCTCTCTCTCACTGTCTCACTCACTCTCTCACTCACTCACTCTCTCTTTCTCTCTCACACACTCTCTCACTCTCACACACTCTCTCACTCTCACTTTCTCTCTCTCTCTTACTCACTCTCTCACTCACTCACTCTCACTCTCTCTCTCTCTCTCTCACTCACTCTCTCGTTCTCTCTTTCACTCACCCTCTCTCTCTCACTCACTCACACTCTCTCTCTCTCACTCTCTCTCTCTTTCACTCACTCACTCACTCACTCAGTCTTTCTCACTCTCTCACTGTGTCTCACTTACTCTCTCTCTCACTGTCTCACTCACTCTCTCACTCACTCACTCTCTCTCTCTCTCATACACTCTCTCACTCACTTTCTCTCTCTCTCTCACTCTCTCACTCACTCACTCTCACTCTCTCACTGTGTCTCACTTACTCTCTCTCTCTCACTCACTGTCTCACTCACTCTCTCACTCTCTCTCTCTCTCTCTCACACACACACCCTCTCACTCTCTCTCTCACACACTCTCTCACTCACTCACTCTCACTCTCTCACTGTGTCTCACTTACTCTCTCTCTCACACACTCTCTCTCTCTCTCTCTCTCTAAACCAGCATGTCAGAGGGAAAATTAAATTGTTAGAAAGATGAAAAGCCATATTGACCCGCTGCATTTTCACTTTTGTCATTCGGTGCTATAGATCTTCCCGCGCTGCATGTTGGTGTGACAGCGGGAGGATGGATGGATGGATGGATGGAGAGAAAGGAGTGTAGGATGTGTAAGCACTTGTATTGATTTGGAAGAGGAGACCCAGAGCTCGCTGTGTGCTACTATGTACCAGAACTGAAATTCTATCTCATTACATCAGTCATCAATCTTACAATCTCTCTCTCTCTCTCACATACACACACACACACACACACACACACGAGCGCGCGCACACACACTCAGTCTCTTTCTCTCTATCATTGTCTCTCTCTCTCTCTCTCTCTCACACACACACACACGAGCGCGCGCACACACACACACACACACACTCAGTCTCTTTCTCTCTCCCTCTTTCTCACACTCAGCCTCTCTCTCTCTATCATTGTCTCTCTCGTGCACACACACACACACACTCAGTCTCTCTCTCTCTCACATACGTGCACACACACACACACACACTCAGTCTCTCTCTCTCTCCCTCTCTCTCACACTCAGCCTCTCTCTCTATTATTCTCTCTCTCTCTCTCTTTCTCTCTCTCTCAGTTTTCAGTTTAATAATCTTTATTATCAGGACCGTATACATGTGTGAACGTATTGTAAACATTGTTAAATGACATTAACAATAACAGAACTAACTGGTTCAAACATTAGAGGGGGGTCGGAGAGAAAAAAAGAAAAACAGAGAATTAAAATATTCTTTTAAATATTATTTTAAAAATAAAATTAAATGAATTTATATGAAAAAGATAAATAAATAAAATGAAAATAAAAAAGGAATTAAGCATAATACACTATAATATATAACTGATATGGTTACTGATACGATACTATTAGTTTGTCAGTATTATTACTGGAAACAAACAGGGCTGTGTGTGAGTGTGTATCACTCTCTCTGACCTCTCTCTCATTCATTCTCTCTCTCACTCATTCTCTCTTTCTCTCTCTCTCTCTCACACACACACACACAGTCTGTCTCTCTCATTGGCTCAGTCTCTCTCTCTGACACACTTTCTCACTCATTCTCTCTCTCTTTAACTCTCTCTCACTCATTCTCTCTCACACACAGTCTCTCTCTCTCTCTCACTCGCTCTCACTCTCTCACTCGCTCTCACTGTCTCACTCGCTCTCACTCTCTCACTCAGTCTCTCTCTCTCTCTCTCTCTCTTACTCATTCTCTCTCTCTCTCACACAGTCTCTCTCTCTCTCATTGGCTCAGTCTCTCTCTCGCTCTCCCCCTCTCTCTCTCTCTCTCTTAGTCTCTCTTTATCTCTTTTTGACATGCGCACACTCTCTCACTCATTCTCTCTCTCATTGTTTGAGTCTCACTCTCACTTGCTCTCACTCTCACTCTTTCTCTCATTTACTCTGTCAGTATTCTTCTCACACTCGGTCTCTCTCTCTCTCTCTCTCTCTCTCACACACACACACTCAGTCTCTCTGTCTCTCTTTCTGACACACACACACACTCTCTCTCGCTCATTCTCTCTCTCGCTCTCTTTCTCTCTCACACACACACTCTCTCTCTCTCACTTTCACTCAATCAGTCCCTTTCTCTCCCTCTCACGCTCTTGTTCTCTCAGTCTCTCTCTTTCCTGATCTTTCAGTCTTGCTCTTTCTCTTTTGCCCTGTCTCTTTCTCTCTTGTTTACTCTCTGTCACTCTCTCTCTCACTCTCTCTCATTCACTCTCACTTAGTCTCTTTCTCTCTCGTTTACTGTTTGCTCTCTCTCATTCTGTCTTTCTTTCTCTCTTGATCTTTCAGTCTTTCTCTCTTGATCAGTCTCTCTCACTATCTCGTTATCTTAGTGTCTCTCTCTCTTTCTTTCGTTAGAGAGTCTCTCTCACTCTCTTGATCTTTTAGTCTTTGTATCTCTGTCTCTCTCTCTGACACACACACTCGCTTATTGTCTCTCTCTCACATTGTCTCAGTCTCTCTCCCACTTGCTCTCACTCAGTCTCTTTCTCTTACTCATTTTCTCAGTGTCTTTCTCTCTTGTTTTACTCTCTGTCACTCTCTCACACACACTCTTGTTCTCTCCGTCTCTCTCTCTTGATCTTTCAGTCTCTCTCTCTCTCTCTCTCTCTCTGTAAGACTTTTCTCTGCTTTTCTGCTCGTTCTCTTTTTCTCTGAAAGCTCTTAAGCCTTTAATCCTCCTGCATTTTCTGTTTTTAACACCAAAACATATCAACTCGCAGTACATCAGTATGTGTGGATATTTTTAGATGAAATATGTGTCAGGATATTTACGTTTATAACAGAGTGCCAGGAAAACGCTTCTTTTTCATTTATTAATAATAATAATAATAATAATAACCTCTCGTTGTAATCTAGGACTATAAAGTACTGTTTATAAGATCTTAGTCATCATAAAGCACATTATAGAGTAAACGATAAATTATTTAGTGATGTTAAAATCAACTAATACAAGTAAAGTATGTAGTTTTTAAAAAAAAAATTTACATTCTAAAGGATTAACAAGGACGAAGACTGTCACCATCATCCACTGGCTTTATCAGTGATTACTTAACTAATGACATCCAGAATACTGCTAGTAATGTGCATCAACACTGTAAATAATCACAATATCATAATAACGTCGTCACAGTCGTCGATTTAATGGATGACGGTATGAGTGTAAGTTTTACTTAAATACTAGTTTTACTTGTACTATTCAGGGCTGGCGGCATGGTGGCGTAGTGGTTAGCGCATCCGACTCACAGCACGAAGGTCTTGGGCTTGATTCCTGGGCTGAACAGTGGCATTTCTGTGTGGAGTTTGAATGCCCCCCCTGTGCTGTGTGGGTTTCCTCTGGGTACTCCGGTTCTCTCCTCCAGTCCAAAGACATGCACATTTAGCTTATTGCCTGTTTCAGATTGCCGTGTTTCGGATAGGTGCGTGCGAGTGTGAATGGTTATGGATGTGTTACCCTGTGATGAACTAGCTTTCGCCCGGAGTCGGCTGAGATAGGCTTCAGCCTCCCCGCAACCCTATTTTGGCAAGTTTAAGTGGTATGGCGAAAAATACTACATCGTATTTAACAATAGACATCCACACAGAACAACTTGACAGAATTCCAGAGCTATGTAGCTGTAGATCCAGAGGTGACGGCGGTGAGAAAATGTCTTGGAGATGAGCGGTTTTGAGGGAGAGAGATGCAAAATAAAATCTTTTCATGTTGCGCCTGGAGTGACACCGGACCGCAGAATTACAAATCATTACAGTATACAGTACGGGTGTAGAAGAGTAAACACAATCGATACTGAAGGTGTTGAAGGGCTGTTCAGTATACACAGATCAGCGAGTCCTGGGATGAGCACAGGACAGTTATTAGGATTACAGCGGGTTCAGGTCAGCAGTGTCCAGGTCACATGATCTGCTGAACAGTTAACAGTTAAACCGTTTTTGAGAAAAGTAAATCTGTCGCAGGAGCATCTGCAGGAGCAGCGAGTGAGTCCCAAGTGCATCAGGATGAATCAGAAAACAGATCTCTCCCCCGCTCTCTCTATCTCTGAGACAGAAGAAGAAGAAGAAGAAGAAGTGTGTCAGGATCAGACACATGCAGGACTCAAGACATTTCTGTACCGGCTTAGTTTTTCTTTGGATTTATATCATGTATCGCTGGCGTTCATATGTCTGTCTGTTCATCCGTCTGTCCGTTTCTCTGCGAACAAAATCCTGACCACGCCCATGCATGGGTTTTCACCAAACTTTATGGGGACACTACACTACCTGAGTTCCAGAGATGATTCGGTTTTGGAATGTCAGGGTCAACGGACAAGGTCAGAGCAAGGTCACAGTGTTTTGGAGATGGAGCACTTGTGTGCACGATGTGAAAACGAGTGCTGATAGACTGTAGAACGCTAATAAGAAACAACATATGAACTTTCGAATGAGACAATGACTTTTGACCTGGAGTGAACTTGAAAGGTCAAACCCCAGCTATCTTATAAAACCTTTAAACCAGAGAGGTTTCTCCACTAATTTGATCACGTCCATGTACTATAGAACATGCCGCAAGAACACAATATGGGTAATTAAAACCATTAGCGATGCTGTGAGGCAGAGGTACCTTACACTCTGTCAGGAGGTGGTGTTTGTACTTGAACTTGGGTGTTGTTCTCTGTAAACATGGTCGTAATCTTTTGTATAAATAGTGTTCATTTTTGCATGAAGAAAAATTGAGGTTGGATTATTACCAAATATTTTCAGAATACGGATTAAACAGGAAACCATGAAACGCTCATGCTGTAATATTGCACTCGGACAATTACCATGAAGAGACTACAAACAAACCCGATTTCAGATAGTTAGGAAGAAAGATGTTGTCTGACTGCATGTCTGCCGAAATTGTGGAAAAAGAGGATGTCCGTAAACAATGAGGGCGGCACAGTGGCGTAGTGGTCATCACATCCGCCTCACAACAAGGTCCAGGGTTCGAGTCCCAGACTCGTCAAGGGTGTTTCTGTGTGGAGCTTGCATGTTCTCCCCATGCTTGTGTGTGGGTTTCCTTCACACGGTTTCCTCCCACAGTCCAGACGTACACATTAAGTTAACAGGCTGTTCCAAATTGCCCCTGGAACAGCCTCCCAGCATTCCTGCAGGTTGTATCTCCAGCTAAAATCTAACACAACATTTTTAACTGATCAAGAACTTGTGAAGCCAATGCTTAGATGGTCCTGTGGGCACGACCACTACCTTAAGACTTCCCTCGATCTCAGCTTGTCCTGAACTTGTCTTGACGATAGCTGTCATACCTACAAATCTGGACACCAGTACCATCACATCGAGCAGCAGGGGGCCATGCCCAGGTGGACAGAGATTTAATAGACAACGTTTAGTCAGTCAGTTCACACTGGCGCTTATGTGCACATCAGATCCCCCCTTTCATCACACCCTCTGAACACGCTGCGCCATTGTGGCAGTATTCCCCCATCACCACATCATCACCTTCACTACGCTCATGACTTCCTGTCACACACATGAACGCAGCCATGATAACAAGACCCCTCCCCATTCCCCCTACACATGCTTACACGCCAAACATGACTCCATCTCCATCTGTGCGTGCCACGTTCTTTTAGCATGACCAGAAATGTGTATCACTCAGGGCTGCTAGATTTGTGTCAGCAAAGCAGCAAACAGCTTTAGATTTTATACACATCTCCTATACCATGACTATTATTACAAAATAAATAAATAAATAAATGTGCTCGTGGTTTTAATAATGATGTCACACAACTCTAGCCTGCGTTTTAATGAATTAGTATTAAGTCATTTTACATAAACTATATTAATAACAGGGTGGGCAGGATCAGGGAAACCAGTAAGGGTAAGCTAGTCCTCCAGCACATGAACGCGCATTGCCTGACTCCGACGACAAGTTCAAGCAGAGTGAGAGAGCATCACAGTCATATCCAGATACCTCATCTGTCATTTCTCGACATTATCACCATCAGTGTAAACATAAACACGGCGGCTGTTAGTACTCACTGCTAGCAGTTAGCTTCAGCGGTATGTCCATGTAGCCTTGTGAGTACAGTAAAGTGATATGAGCGCACAGGCAGGTTGTGCTCGAAGGTTGTGCTCAGGCAATTAGGTCACCCAGTCATTTCTTTTGGACCGGCTTAGCCCTGCTGTAATCAGAGCTTAGAAAGATAGATAGATAGGAATGTCAGATATGTGAGGGCATATCTGTGTGGAGTTTGCATGTTCTCCCATGCGAGCATGGGTACTCTGGTTTCCTCCTGCGGTCCAAAAACATGGACGTTAGGCTAGGTGTGAGTGAAAACGGGTGTGTGTGCGTGTTGACCCTACGATGGTCTGGTGAGCTGCTCAGGGTGTACCCTGCTTTTGCCCAGTGCCGGTTGAAATAGGCTCCAGCCTCTCAGCGACCCTAGTAGGAGTATGCAGTTTGGCAAAAGAATGCATGAGAGTGAGTGGGTATGATGTGTGGACATTTAGTTTTCGTGGAAATGCAGAGAAACCCCGAGTGAGATCCGTTTAGCTCTCGGTTACCGTGAGGACGCATGACGTCGGTATGTGATCCAGAAACAAAGATGGTGTCACATGACAGCGTGTTTTCAGGATCGTATCCTAATGATCATCTTCACATCATCATCATGGTGTATGTGTAGGGAACCCAGCCATAGTAAGATGTTTTTAGGGTTACATTTCCTCTCATCATCGTTCCAGGATGTCGTCATGCCGACATCCTTCATGCTGATGGGAAGAAGGTGCTCGACAAAACGCTCAGTTGGTCTCCACTTGCCTCCCCGATTGCAGCTGATTGCACCTCTTACAGGAGAGAGACGATAAACAACTCCTGCGCTGATGTGCGACTAAAGCCGATGCTGTGATTTTAGCATCTGTGCATGTTGTGCGTGTTGAATGTAGACACAGCGTCAGCTGGACAATCACGCAGAGCTTCTTGGATGCAGTGTCAGGACTGACGTATCATCTGAGCCACTGCTTTATTAGTAAGATGAAGTGCAATAGCTTGAGCAAGGCTCTGATCCTCACGGGCTCCAGTGTCGTTCTGAGTGGTGGAAAGTGCTTTCCTTCAGCTGCAGACAGAGGGCGCCGCATCCCTTTACAGATGGAACTCGAGCGGCTGGAGAACAGCTGGCAAGGCTGAAAGACAGAAATAGGGAAATGTCTGCCCACATGGGGGAGAGAAGGAAACGTGGTTATGTGAGAGTGTTTAAGTTTGATATGCGAGTGAATGAGAGAAAGGAGAAGTGTTGTAAATGAGGGATGGGTGAGTGTGAAGGAAGAGAGAGGGATATGATGATGTAGAGGAAAGACTGAGGACTAGACATGCTTAAAAGAGGGAGAGAAGCTGGTGTTCGGTTAACCACTCATCTCTCTAAAACGCATCTGTTTCTCTCTCATACTTTCTCTCTCTCAATCTCTCTCTCTTACTCACCCCAATCTATCTCTTTACCCTATCTTTGTCCCTCTTTATCTCTTTCTCTGCTTTTTTCTTGCATTCTTTCTCACATTTCTGCCTACCTCTCTCTATCCATCTCTCCCCCTCTCCCCCATCTTTTACTCTCTCATTCTCTCTCTCTCTGTCTGTTTCTCTCCACATGCTTTCTATCTCATATGCTCTCTCTCTCTCTCTGTCTCTCTCTCTCTCTCTCTCTCTCTCTCTTTGTCTATTTCTCTCTCATATTCTTTTTGTCTCATACTCTCTCCTTCCTCTCTCTGTCTCTCTCCCATCCCATCTCTCGTGCTCTCTCTCTGTCTATTTCTCTCTCATACAATCTCTCTCTCTTTCTCTCTCTGTCTGTTTCTCTCTCAAACAATCTCTCTCTCTGTCTATGTGTGTGTGTGTGTGTGTGTGCGCGCGTTCCTCTCTTCCTCCCCCTTCTGTAATTTAGACCGTAGCGGGAGCTGAAGGCCAGAGCGGCTCAGGCTGCTGGCGCTTGTCGGCTGTGCACAAGGATTTTTCATTTTACTTAATGGCACATATCATATCAGGATTTCACACGGCTTCTCCCCCGGGTAGCCAGCCACGCTCACGGCAATTAGAGTGACAGCGGCCAGGCGGGTATCATCCCAGCGGTGCTCTGAGGACTGCTAACTAGCCCTGAGAGAACTCGGCCTGAGAGAGAGAGAGAGAGAGAGACAGAGAGAGAGATCCAACACCAGGGGGATTCAAATAAACTAGAGAGAAAGAGGGACAAGATTAAAAGCACCTTGTATCACCTCATATAGCAGATTGAAAGGGGGGTGCAGAGTCACTTCATAAGAAATGCAGGACCACTGTGTGTGTGTGTGTGTGTGTGTGTGTGTGTGTGTGTATGTGAATGGAGACCAGTTTAAAAGAGAGTCAGTACCAACACAGAGTCAGGTTAGAGGCAGAAAGAGAGTCAGGTATAAAAGATTCAGTTCTGACATAGAGACAGGTCAATGAGAGTTGGTATTGAGAGAGTGAATACTGAGGGTAGCGACAGAGTCATTACTGAGATGGTGAGGTTAAAGAAAGTCAGGACTGATACAGAATCAGGTTAGAGAGAGTCAGTTTAAAGAGAGTCAATACTGAGAGTCAGGCTAGAGAGAGTCAATACTGATATAGAGTCAGATTGGAGGAAGAGTCAGTACAGATGTTGAGTCAGGTTAGAGAGTGAGTCAGTACTGATACAGAGTCAGGTTAGAGAGAGAGTCAGTACTGATACAGAGTCAGTTTAGAGAGAGAGTCAGTACTGATACAGAGTCAGGTTAGAGAGAGAGTCAGTACTGATACAGAGTCAGGTTAGAGAGA
>JAOUQZ010000014.1:15524760-15536058 GCA_028564935.1 Neosilurus hyrtlii | reverse complement strand
ATACATTTAACCTCGTTTCTGAACAACCAATCGTCGCTTTTCTTTTTGATTCAACGTTAAAACTTATCCGGTGCTGCTCACTTCTGTTGATAATCTGACCTTTGCTCGCTGTGCCACGGTGAGCTGATCAGACTGGCACATCTTATTACGATGCCTGACACTCGCAATAAACTAGAAACAGCTGTGTATCCCTCGACTAGGCGATATCAACAACCACGCAGATAAACAAAACGAGGGTAGCACTGCGCGTTTGAGTAAAATACGACCAGTGATGGCGGCGCTCCTGTTGTGTGTGGGTGTGTGATATGTTCAGGGTGTACAGCCTCCCCATGACCCCAGTTGTAGGATGAAGCAGTTCAGCAAATGAGTGAGAGAGTGAGAGATTAAATAGTAATACAGCAGCACTTGGATGTCCAGGCATGTTTTAACCTTCAATTTTTCCCAAACATTAAAAATATTTTTAATTTATGCCATTTTAGCTGCCAAAGTGTGAAAAAAAAGGCATCCAACATGGCCATTGTGTTACATTCTCTCTCTCTCTCTTTCTCTCTCTCTCTCTCTCTCTCTCTCTCTCTGTTGTTTAGCAAGGCCAGTATCAGCAGGAGAAAGTTATAGAATTGGGCCGAGTAAAGAGTTAACGGTTTGTGCTCACCTCAGGAAATGGGTGGAGTCTGCAGTGCGGCTCTGATTCGGCTAGGCCGACTCGCTGATTCAGGCTTGTTTTCATTTTGGCCTGCAGACTATATGTGCCAGCGGGGAAGGGAAGGGCTGCATGACCTTGCACGCATTTTCCATTCCAGCCCATATTCCAGGTCGGCATTGTGACATTTTTAGGGCTTTTTTCCAACGAAGTGTTTATGCACTTTTTTTTCCTTTTCTTTTTTCTTTTTGGGTGATGGCAATGAAGGTTAGAGATGAGAATCTGAGACTGAGGATGAACAGAATAGAGAGGGATAGAAAGAAGGCGGTGAGCTCATGGAAGTGTGAGTGTGTGTGTGTGATGAAGTGTGAGGGAGTGTGATGAATGGGCGTCAGAATTAAGAGTGCTCCTGGGAGCCGGGCAGCTCCGACCAGCCGCAGCCTTGGGCTCCTCTCCTTCACCTGCTCAGAGAGAGAGAGGGAGAGAGAGATTTTCTGTCTGACCCTGTTTGTTTCTCTTTTCCCCCTGCTGCTATCTATACTTCCTGTTCTCTACCTATATTTCCTCTTTCCTCTTTCTCACTTAGTTGACTTTCATAGGGAAGCCAAAACACAAACAGACAGCAGGATGGTGAGGAAACTGATGTCCGTGTCTGCGTCCAAATGTAGGACTTAATGTAAAGCAAACTCTAAATGGGGACAAACTGACTCTTACACATGAACAATGTCCTGTACTGTGCTTTAAAATCAGATTGACATGTGTGGAGCACATTGTTTATAAATGTCCGTCTCACAGCCAGAAGGTCCTGGGTTTGAGTCCCAGGCTCCGGTGTTTTTATGTGAAGTTTGCATGTTCTCCCGTCCTCTAGGTACTCCGGTTTCCCACCACATGGATCACATGTACACTGGTTTTCAGTTCCTCTGCTCAAACTTATTCGGGTTCATGTCTGTGTTCCCCAGTACCTATGTTAACCAGGAACCCTAACCCTAATCCTAATATTCCATAAATTGTTATTTTGAATGAGTATGTTTGATTGGGAACGTAGGCACTAGGGAACATCTGGTCTGGGTAACGTAGGGTCTGGGGAACGTAGGGTCTGGGGTACATGGGGCCTGGGGAACATGGGGACTGGGGAACGTAGGGTCTGGGGAACATGGGGCCTGGGGAACATGGAGACTGGGGAACATGGGGACTGGGGAACATGGGGACTGGGGAACATGGGGACTGGGGAACGTAGGGTCTGGGGAACATGGAGACTGGGACCCGGAACCAATTCAACTCGTCTTGCGAGGTGCCACTGTAAAGGAAGTGATAATGATTTCTCATTCATATATGTGTAAGTGTATAACTGAAATAAGTGAGGTGCGTATTGCATGTGTGCGTGCGTGAGTTTTCTAGGTCAGGAATTTTGGATACCAACATTTACAGGAAGAGAAAGGAAAGGAATCGTTAAAAGAAAGCTTAAAACCTTAAATTGTGACCCATAATCAGTCATGCCAGGTGCACATCGTGCAGACTCAATGTTCCCCAGTCCCCATGTTCCCCAGTCCCCATGTTCCCCAGTCCCCATGTTCCCCAGTCCCCATGTTCCTCAGTCCCCATGTTCCTCAGCTTGTAGAGAGAAATTCTCATATAGCGAGATAAGTAAGAAATAATAATAAAACCCATTAATGCGTTGCAGCCATTCAAAATGCCCCCAAATATGCCTAATATATAACATTTTAAAGGTTGTTTTACTTATAAATAATAAACCCATGTTTAACAAAAGTAAACACAAACAAAAATGTATTAATAAAATGCATAAAAAGAAAAAATAAACCTGCACTTTACCTTGAAGATGCAATGAGTCTGACAAGTGAAATGAGGAGAAGGAGAGGAGGAGGAGGAGGGTTAGCTTTTGGAAGGAGGGTCCGGTCTTTTAGGAGGGGGCGCACTTGTGCTGGCGTCACTAGCATATGGTAGCATAGCATATCGATAATCTCGTTCTTTAATTCCACAGTTAATTTACCTTTGTGCTTCTTTCCAGTATCCTTTTTAGTCGCCATGGTAACACAGTTTTCAGTGTAGTAATTATCACCAAGAAGCACAAAGTTAACAATAATCACGAAGAGATGCTTACACCACGAGAAACGGATGCCATTTGACTCGCTCAGCATTCCGCAGCCACTGAGATGATGACGCAGTGCTGCGTGATCACATGAACAACAAGTGATTGATTGATTTGCTTACTCATACGCAGGGCATCCTCGTGTTATGAGACATTCCTCGTCTTTCAGCACAGAAAATACTCATCAGCGTCCCTCGTTTAGCAAGTTCCTCGTATAAAGGGACACTCGTCTTGTAGTAATCCAGCACCCCACCACCAGGCCACCACTGCCCTTATATTATTTTAGTTTATTTTAACTAATGTCTTCATCATATATAGCTTATCATTGAAGACCACGTCAATAATTAGCCCCTTTTTCATGTTGATGGGAGAAGATTAATTAAACCCGTTCTAAGAGCCATTTGTTTGATGACGTACTTTGTTTTGTTTGCTGTAATACACCTCCTGTCCATTGGATGGCAGAGTCATTGGGTCACACTTTTTTTTGTATCTACAAGTGCTACACACACAGGACGTCAAGAGCACGTCAAGAAGTTCAGTGGCATGCAGCGAGGTAGCGACCTAATGGTTAGCCGCTACACTTTGCGTTGTTTGAGACAATTTCGCGATTCGTCACTCATTTTGCTGGCGATCATTGACTTTGCGGGGTCACTTTTGCTTGGTGTTTCCTGTGTGGGCGTGGCTTAAGACTCCGACTCAAATGTCAAATGTGGGAAAAAAAAAGTCCGGTAAAGATAAATTCATGGCCTCCAATCATTTGATTCTTCGGTTTCCTCCCACACTCCAAAAACATGCACATGTCGGCTAATTGGCTTTTCAAATCGCCCCTAGTTGTGGGTGTGAATGGTTTTGTGTGTGTGTGTTGACCTGCAATGGCCTGGCGAGCTGTCCAGGGTGTAACCCGCCCTTGCCCAGAGTCGGCTGAGGTGGGCACCAACCTTCCCGCGACACTAATTAGGATTAAGCTGCTTAGAAAATGAATGAATGAAGATGGTTACCTGCTGGATAACAGTTTGCTTTTGATTTTAATATACTGTATTAATCCCACAAGGGAAATTATTGCCTCTGCATTTAACCCATCCAGTGTGAGCACACACACACACTCGGAGCAGTGGGCTGACATACACATTGGGGCGCCCAGAGAGCAGTTGATGGTTAGGTGCCTTGCTCACTGGCACTTCAGCCGTGAAGGTGAAGGAAGGGAAGGTGCAGCTCACTCCCTCCACCTCCACACTTTTTTCCTGCTGGTTCGGGAATCGATCCAGCGACCTTTCGGTCCCAAAGCCGCTTTTCTAACCATTAGGCTATTGCAAGTTTATCTATCTAGCAAATAGGTTATGTTGTTTTTAAATGAATACTGCGTGGCTGCAGTGACAAAAAGGTTGATTTGTTGGAAAAATGCTAAGAAAAGAGTTCATTTGACTGGAATTACATTTGACTCTTAACAGTAACTCAAACAGGATAAAATCGTGAACAGTAAAGTCGTGTAGGACTAAATGATTTTTGAACCAGAATAAAACGTCCCGTTAGCCCACATTTGTTAGCAACACAGCTTTGGTAATGTTGCGTTTGTTTGTGTCGGCTTTCTTTTTTTTTTTTAGTTTTAAGATTCACCAAATGAAACTCAAATATTCATTCCCAGGATATTAAGCCCCCTTTTTTTTTTTTAACAACAATGACAGAGACTGCAAATTACTGTGAAACTCTTAATTAGTGCACCAACTAGACTTAAAAGAACTCAGTAAAAGTTAATTTAACACCATTAGAGTTATATAATCATGCACCGATGATTGATGCGGCGATTTAAAAAAAGCTACATTCAGAGCAGCTTTTGTGTAATCGTTTCTAAAGAGAGGGTGCATCTGGGAAAACACAAAAGAGTGTGTGTGCGTGTATTTGAGACAAACTGCACTCATTGTTCCCATTCCTGCAGCGCATTTGTGTTCTTTGGGAGTAGAGCAGTATCAAGGGTCTACAGACACATGCAAATGTTCGAGCCTGGAGGAGACAGTCGCCAAATAGGCGCACCCCGAGTACGTCAGCTGGTCTAAATCCCCAGCTGTAGAGACGCAATGACAAAGCTCTTCCTCTCCCTTGACCCACAAGCATGATGGGAATCCTAAGTGCTCTTCTCCTGCTCGTGCTCCAGTGCACTCAGGCGTTCCGGGTGCGGTCTGGTCTCGTGCAATGTCGGCATAAATCACAAATCAGTGCACTTACTCTCCAGATACACGGCCATTCCCAGGCTCCGTCGGGTCGTGGAATTGTTTTCATGTCAGGTTTGTCCTCGGACTGACACCGTGCTGACAGGTGTCCTCAAATATCTCAGGTCCAATCCCAGACCATAACAATATCTGTCTCCGCTGGGGCTGTGGTATCTGTCCGGGGCTGTGGGATCTGTCCGGGGCTGTGGGATCTGTCCGGGGCTGTGGGATCTGTCCGGGGCTGTGGGATCTGTCTGGGGCTGTGGGATCTGTCCGGGGCTGTGGGATCTGTAGTATTAACCATGCAGGGATAAGGAGTGTGTGCATGCCTGTATAAATGTTCTGTCCATATACAGTGGAGTGGAGGACAGGTGGATGCAGAAGGCACACAATCATCCACTGTGTTCATCATTCCCCGTCATTTCATTTAAGTGCTTCTTGGCACTGTAGGGTACAGAAATACTTTGTGTAACAGTACACAGAATTCAGATTGGATACGACCGGGATGTCTCCACACCAGGTGCTCTCAGTAAAGCTCTCAGTAAATACATATCCCCTGAATATGTGGCTTAGATTTCTTATATATTTATATTTAATTAGAACACCCAACTTTTTAGACATGCAATAGCTGAAACACATTACTCAGCATTTTACATGGGCTTCCAGTGCTTGTATGGGTTTCCTCTGGGTAGTCTGGTTTCCTCCCACGGTCTAAATTAATAAACATTGATATTAGGCTAATTGGCTGTTCCAAATTGCCCCTAGGTGTGAGTTTCAGTGTGAATTGTTGTGTGTGTGTGTGTTGCAGTGGACTGGCGAGCTGTTCAGGTTGTACCCCACCTTCACCCAGTAGGATTCACTCGTGACCCCAGTAGGATTAAGTGGTTCAACAATTGATTAAATGATTTAATTTTAACTTGCTCACCAAGCTTTCACTGGTGCCAGATTTCAGCAAAATGTTCACCCCTGCTACACCTACCACAGGATAAAAAAAAAATGGACAAAATGCCTGAAAGCCTAAGAAAGAAAACCCAAATAAGATTTAAAAAAGAATCGGGAAGGTAACAAAAGAGTGACGCTGGCTGTTGGTGTGGCTCCCAAGAGAGGCGTGTTTACAGTCACTTAGGGCTCTGTTGCTAAAACATGCTTTTGAATCGTGTACTGTCCTTGATACCAAGTCTCGTTCCTGCAGTTATGAGCTTCCTGAACATGACGGTGATTTTGTTTTTTTGTTTTTTAACAAGGATTGATTCAGCCAGGAAAGCTGTCTTAAAGCTAAATAAACAAACAAATAAATAAATCATGGATGCAGCAAGTATCTCCAAGTGCTTAGTCAAGTCAACTTTATTTATATGGCATGTTTAAAAAAATCACGGTGGACCAAAGTGCTTTACAAGTGAAGTAAAAAAAGCTACAAATGAATTAGCAGTAATCATTCATTCATATTCAAAGACGTTTATTCCTAATTAGGGTCGCGGGGAGGCTGGCGCCCATCTCATCTGACTCTGGGCGAGGGCGGGGTACACCCTGGACAGCTCGCCAGGCCATCGCAGGGCCAACACTCATACAACCATTTACACTCACAATCCCACCTAGGGGCGATTTGGAAGAGCTGATTAGCCCACTGTGCATGTTTTTGGACTAAGGGAGGAAACCAGAGTACCCAGAGGAAACCCACACATACACGGGGAGAACATGCAAACTCCACACAGAATTCCCCCTGAACCCAGGATCTTCTCGCTGTCAGGTGGACGTGCTAACCACAGCTCCACCGTGCAGTATGCTACATTTAAAAGGTAAAAAAAAAACAAACAAAAAAAAAAACAAACATGACTTGGCAGGGACGATGGAAAGTTCTCTTTATTCTCTTCCTCAAATAGATACATCATCATTATATCATACATTGTCCTTTTAAGCCCAGAAAAGTTCTCTCCTCTTTTTATTCTCTGGTGACGTCCACTCAGGACATGCTGTGTCACGTTTTTTTTTTGTGGCAGGAAGTTTAGCGCTGGAGGTGTGTGGAGCAGTGAAACTGGCCGGGCATGACCGAGACTGACAGCTTGATTTATGGCTCGGCTATAAGTAGCTGTAACGCCGGCTGCCGTGAGCTGGGCGGAGTTCTCACAGAAACCCAACGCTGGCTTCTTGCGCCACTGACACACACACACACACACACACACACACACACACACACACACACACACACACACACACACATCCCTCACCCTCATCCCCCTGACAAAACGCTCTGTCAGGAGTGTGTGTGTGTCAGGCAGAGAGCGCCGAGGGGGTGAATGGCAGCCCTTTGCCAACATGCCAGATCTGCATGTTTGCCTGGCCTCATGCCAATCGGTAATAAATTAAAGCAGTGCTGGTCCCGAGGGGGACGGAGGCAGGCAGGGGAGGAATCCTGATGCTGTCCTGTGCTGGATATGAAAGAGGATGAGATCAGCACTCTGTTTAGTTTGCGAGGATTGAAATGTATCTTTTATGATGTAGAGAGGTTCGTCGTTCTGGTCAGATTAAGAAATGCAGAGTTCACATAGATGATGATGATGATGATGATGTTTATGTTTGTGTTTTGTTACTAATGGTAGAGAGATTTTTATGATTATTATTTGCCGTGTATGGAGGAAGGAGGGAATAGGATCAGGCTCGTTTGCAGTTGCAGCCCATGTGAGATCACATGAGTCATGATGACTGGTGGAAAGGACAGAATGTTGCTCCATGCTTTTGTTTTCCACGAATTCTAATCTCAGAAACTGGATTGTATCATACTGGATCCGGATAACGGCACATCCTTCACTTCTGGCTGGGATTATTTATCCGTTGCCGTTTGAAGCGCTTATGACCCAATCTGTAATGGTCGTCTCATTGGCCTCTGGTTGTCATGGGGATGTGTGTTGGGGATGGATGGACTGATGTTGCACTTTGGTGCTTTGTGCTTTTTTTTCTTTCTTTTTTTTTTTTTTCTTCCACTCGAAAAATCTCTGATTATGGAATTAGGCTGTAGCCATTTCTACATAATCAGTATTACAGCTTTCTTCTTAGATTCTCAATAATCACATTCATCTCTTCTTCCACAGAAGGAGAGTGCAAGAGAGAGAGAGAGAGAGAAAAGATCTGTTTAAGAAAATCAGGGAGGAAAAGTGGTGGTGGTTGGCTTTGATCTGGGAGAAAATGCCCTGCAGGGAGAAAAGGTCTGGGTTGGTGCCAGAACCCCTCTTGGCTGACTGTCTCTTCTCCTGGTTGGCAGCTTGAAGGCTTTGGTGATTAATTCTGCTGGGGGGATAAAAGCAACGCTAGCCAGCGGCCCTCCTCCTCCTTCTCCTCCTCCTCCTCCTCCTCCTCCTCCTCCTCCTCCTAGCTCGTCGCTGCTTGCCCTCTAAACTGGCCAGCTGCTGGTCCGTCTGCGGGATCCAGCGCAGCAGGTGATGAAAGAGAAAAGGAAAAGTGAGAGAGGAATCATCTAGTTTTAATGATTGGACAAAACAGGAGGCTCTGAGGTCCACATCGATCGATGACTTCTCTCTTCATATGGGTGCTTTTTATTTCTGACCCCTCCTGCATTGTTTTATGAGGTGGCATCCTCTCTTTATTTCCCTGCCATGTTAATCCTCCGAGACTCGGCGGCACCTTGTTTGGTACAGAATTAAACTTCCAGCTGTCAGGAACTGCGCCAAGGAGAAAGAAATATGAAAAAAAAACAGAGAGATGAGATCTCGAGAATAATAAATAAATAATCGTACAGTACAGTACAGGAGGCATTAAATAGACCACGGCAACCACATCTGGATCATCCAAGCAGATCTGTCTCCGAATCTGATGCCAGCCTGTCAGACGCCATGCCTGAATCTGGTCAGACCGGTTACTGAACACTTTATATCACTGTAGGGCAGATAATTTTTTGGGTGGCGCTCTGTTTCTGTCTGCTCCGTGTTTGATATTTTGAGACTCCGCCCTCGGGGCAGGGTTACAGACAGGCCCGAACAGCTGGAGCTTAAGGTGGCTGCATCAGTTGTTCTTCATAAAGTAGGAGTGAATAAGTCTGTTGGGCTTTTACACCCGACCCTACTGGCTCATTAGAGCCAGAGCGTCTCCCGGTCTCTGTAGCGTGAAGCGACCAGTAGTTCAACTCCTGGATGGAACGCTCGTCCACTGCAGGTTACCTTCCAAGTATTTTTACTGGTACCCATTTATACTGGGTGGACAGAGGCAAATTTGTGGTTAAGATCTTGCCCAGGAGTCTTAGCACGGTGGGGGTCTAACGGCGATTAGAACCCACAACCTCTCAATCATGAGCCCAGCACCTTAACCACCAGCCCCACACTATTTTTTGGGGGAAAAAGTAATAATTAATGTGGTTAGCACGTCCGCCTCACAGCAAGAACGCCTGCGTTCAATTCCCAGGGCTCAGGTATTTCTGTATATACTTTGCATGTTCTCCCTGTGCTTGTGTGGGTTTCCTCCGGGTACTCCGGTTTCCTCCCACAGTCCAAAAACTTGCACAGTAAGCTGATTAGCTGTTTCAAACCGCCCCTCATCATGATAGTGAGTGTAAATGGTTGTGCGTGCCGCCCTGTGGTGGTCTGTTGAGCTGTTCAGGGTGTACCCCGCCTTCGTCCAGAGACGGCTCAGATGGGTGCCAGCCTCCACGCGACCCTAATTAGGATTAAGTGGCTTAGAAAATGAATGAATGAATGAGGTTTAAATTGTAGGTCAGAATTATTTCCATAATTAAACATTTAATATTCAATACGAATACAAAAACAACAAAGCTTTCGAAATCTATTGTTTTATTTTTCTTTATGTAATTGACTTAATTTAGGTAAGTTTAGGTAAAGCTAGAACCTATTATACATAAGAAGATGGGAAAATCACTCACCACTCATCAGCCGAACCCCTTAATCCTTTATTATGATCACGGGGAGGCCGGAGCGTATCCCAGTCGACGCTGTGCTTAGGCTGGGTACACCCTGAACAGCTCGCCAGAGGTCATCGCAGGGCCGTCTCACACACACACGCACAACCATTCACACTCAGTCCTAGGGGCAATTAGGACCCAACCCACACACGTACGGGGAGAACACGCTAGCTCCACACAGAAACGCCCGAGCC
This sequence comes from Neosilurus hyrtlii, assembly GCA_028564935.1. Lineage (NCBI taxonomy): Eukaryota > Metazoa > Chordata > Actinopteri > Siluriformes > Plotosidae > Neosilurus > Neosilurus hyrtlii. The sequence goes on along the minus strand of JAOUQZ010000014.1, from coordinate 15,525,989 downwards.
CGGATCTCGAACCCGGGACTGTGAGGGGTCACCCACTACACCACCATGTCACCCTTGTTGACTTTCACTTCAGAGGGATATAATATCTTTTCTTAGACTCTATTGTAGTGCAGTATACTTCTTGCATACGTTTCGTTGTCTGAAAATAAATGAAAATCCATGAAATATGGGATCGTGAACATGTTTGTGTGAAGCTTTCTGGTGTTAAATACGTTCGGATCTATAAATAAATAAATAAATGTTTTGAATTTTGAATTGATAAACAGTTAAATTCATTTTGACAGTGCTAACACACACATGCGCACACGCACACAGGCACCCACTCAGTGGAATTGGTTGCAGATTTTGGCTGCGGGGTTTGAGCTGTAGCCCGTTGCTGAACTACCCATGTGGAGAGTTCTCTGATCTCTGATCCTGCTACCTGGCATCTGCCTGAGTCACTGCGTGTGTGTGTTTGTGTGTGCATGCGTGTGTGTGTGTGTGTGTGTGGGGCAACAATAGACCCAACCGTTTTTAACGTAGCTCCCCACTGGACCCATATGTTTGAATGTTGATACAGCAGTTGACAGAAGAAACAAAGGTTCTTGGCTTGCCTTTGAAATGCCCTAATTTGGATGTGTGATGACCAAAATATTACCCACGTTTCCTGTAACACATCAGTAGGGAGAGTGTGTGTGTGTATGTGTATAAAGACATGATCTTGTGACATGGCACGTTTATTTGTCCTTTAAGGTTCATCGATTAGAAAGGTGACTCTATGAGGAGACTCGGTGACTGTGTGGGTCCCTCATGGCTCAGTGAGCCAGTACCGTGTGTGTGTGTGTGTGTGTGTGTGTGTGTGTGTGTGTGTGTGTGTGTTAATAAGCTGAAAAAGGTTTTGAAAACAACCACAAAAGGTCACAGGAACTAATGTGTAGTTTTACTGTGACTTTTTGTGTTTTTGATCAAAACACTAATGTTCGTTACTGTGGAAAAGTACTTCGTCATTCATTCATTTTCTGAACCACTTAACCCTAATTAGGGTCGCGGGGAGGGCGGCGCCCATCTCAGCCTACTCTGGGTGAGGGCAGGGTACACCCTGGACAGATCGCCAGGCCATCGCAGGGCACAGACACTCTGACAGCAACCTAACTTTCTACTGTGTTTGAACGACAGCAGTGGTTCTTTTACATTCCTCTCACCACAGACAGTGAGAGACATGGCCGGCCTTTGATAACCCAGTTAGCTGC
>JAOUQZ010000014.1:15466591-15484091 GCA_028564935.1 Neosilurus hyrtlii | reverse complement strand
CATTAGCTGGTGGCTTTCTACCAATCATAAATAAGAAAATATTTTGAGTAAATAATAATGTCCATCGTTATATCTATACCCATGGGGTATGAGCAATCGTGCACATTGGTTTGCTCCCGACTCCTAAAATCAGTTCATGTACAAAAACCAGAATGGCAGAGCGATTTGGTTTTAAAAAATCAGTAAAATTTGGAATCACTGTATTTGATGGTAAGAATTTTTCTAATTTACAAGATTTATTAAATTATTTGTTTATTGTTTATTATTGTTGATGTCAGTTTGCCAATTTGTTTAAATTTATTTAGCCAACCAGGCACATGACATGCCTAGTCCACAAAACAGGAATGGTCTTGAATCATTTAAAAAAATTGAATTAAACAGTAAAAAAATTTTATTTTGGGGCAGTGGTGACCCAGTGGTAGGGTGGTGGATTACTGATCCGAAGGTCAGTGGTTCAGGCCCCACTATCACCAGGTTGTCACTGCTGACCCCCAGTGCTGCTAACTGGGTTATCAAAGGCCGGCCATGTCTCTCACTGTCTGCGGTAAGAGGCGTGTAAAAGATCCATTGCTGACATTCGTGAAGAGGAGGCCACTGCGCTGTTGTTAGTGTGTTTCTGCCTTGCAATGGTCTGGCGAGCTGTCCAGGGTGTACTCTGCCCTCGCCTGGGGTTGGCTGTGATGGGTGCCAGCCTCCCCGCGACCCTAATTAGGATTAAACACTTCAGAAAACGTAAGAATGAATAAATGATTTATTTCTCATAATCCTGACGATACTGATATAATAAACCAGTAATTTCACTCAGACTCATCGTACTCATCTTGTCATACTTGGTGCTACATGCGTTGACAAATATCAGAACATGTACCATTCAGTTTTGTGGAATAACTATATCCTGAGATCAGAACCAATCAGATCATACCCTTCCCGGGGTGAAGAATCAGCCATTATTAAAGGTCAAACACAAACACTGTCCTTTATTTTTTTATTTCGGACACCAGTGGAGCAACAATGTGTGATTCCTAATCCAAAAAACTCCACAGTCCTCACCACCTTCCCCCGAAACGCTTAGTTAGAGTGTATGTGCTAAGCGACCAGTTTGGCTTCCTCCTCCCATTTATGGTCTTTCCGCTTTTGCTGTCTGCTCTGATTGGTTGCCTGAAATTTTCATGCTCACTTCGCTGGGAGGCAGATCAGAATACGTGCAGATACTGCTGTGCAAAGTGGAGCGGGTCCTAATCCTAGTGCCCAGCACGTCGTGACGCACCAGTGTGCCCCCCCCAGCACAGCTATTCAACACCGTAACAACTTTTACGGGTCAAAATAACATCATCATCCTTTTCTAATCCCTTATTATATTCTGATGAATTTTACACATGCTGTTATTAGTTTGTTTGTGATAGTGAGGTTATATTCTGGAGTAATCAGCTGAAATAAATATAATTATGTAAAAATGAACCACAAAAGGTGCAATGCTGTCTCCAGGGCGGGGTGGGACTTATTTGAACTGTACTATTAGAGATAGATACATTTTCTAGAGCGCTAGCCATGCAGTGCGATCGAAGGTAAAGAATGAGTTCCAGTGTTTTTTAATAGGTGTGGCTTTAGTGAACATGTTTTTATTTTTATATAGATTATATAAAGTGGGTTTTTTTAATCCACCCCTTGCATAATTCCCAACTATTTGGCTTCAGCCCTGTAATCCACCCCCCACCCCCCTGTTATCTGGTGTTGGTTATCTGATATGACAGGGAAGCGTTTGCAGAAACTACTGGAGTATGTCAGAGCGGCAGAGAAACGGAGGAAGAAGAGCAGCACAATCGCCTTCGTGTTTACAGGAGAAAATGCAACACAGCAAAACTGACAGCCCAAGTCTAACATACCCGCTGTATTCCTCCCCTTCTCTTTCTCTCTGCATCTCTACACTGACATTGTGTGTTGACAATTCCACAAAAAAAAGAAAAAAAATTGCACACCATGTAAAAAAATTACATGTTTTCCTTTTCCCTCATTCAGTAGTAGTTATAATCATGTAATAAAGTAAGATTTACATCAATATGAAACCTTTAAGGTTCTGGTTCATTATTCTGTTATAATCATTATCATCGTCATCATCATCATCTTCTGCTTCATCTGGGGTCAGTTCGCGGGGGCAGCAGCATGGGGTCCAGACGTCCAAGTGTTATTATTTATTTTTAAAGTGTGTTACAGGCGGTACGGTGGTGTAGTGGTTAGCACGTCCGCCTCACAGCAACAAGGTCCTGGGTTCAAGTCCCGGGCTTGGCAAGGGTGTTACTTTGTAGAATTTGCCTGTTCTCCCCGTGCTTGTGTGGGTTTCCTCCTGGTACTCTGGTTTCCTCCCACTGTTCAAAGACATGCACATTAGGCTAACTGCCTTTTCCAGATTGTTCCTAAATGTGAGTGTGAATGTGAATGGTTGTGCGTTTGAGTTGGCCCTACAGTGTACTGGCAAGATGTTCTTGGTGTGCCCTGCCTTTGACCCAGAGTCAGCTGAGATAGGCACCAGGCTCCCCGTGACTCTAGTAGGATTAATCAGTTCAGCAAATGAATTAATAACCTCCCCACCCCCCACCTCAGGGAAACAGGAAACAGGAAGAGTGTAATGCCCTCAGTCCAGACTTTGCTGTAATGGAAATCTTAGTTACAGTTTTCCCACTGACTGACACACAGTGCTGACACTGGAGACTCCTTCCAGATAATTGTTAAATAAAAACCTCCTCACACAAAATCAATGTTAATACCAATGTACCCATGGTGAATTAGTGTTACTAGCTATTTTAAACCATCATGTATATCATTCTCAGAGTCACTAGAATGTGACGTCTCACCGTCTCCACAAGAGACGTCAACTCCGCCCAATGTTTTGGCCACAAAATAAAATTATCGGTTTTATGCTTTTAATGGTTTTATGTTAAAATAAGCGTCTGTATCGCTTAAACTTATTACATTCGCACAAATTATTCTGTAAGGATGATCAATACCGCAACTCTTTAACTCTGTTTCATTTCCCACTAGTACGCTATTGCTATAGACATGCTAGTATGTTTAGTCTCTGATTTGGCCCTATGAGAAAATTATTCAACACCTTTCCGACCAATCACAATTAAGAATTTAACAGTGCAGTGGTGTAACGGTGAATAATGAAAGTTTTTCATCACGGCTCCTTCAGCTAGCTTGTTTGCCAGGGCCTCTATCCAGACCCGCCAAGCCACCAGACCTCACACTGTTCCGAAAATAAAAACCGTGCATGTGTGTGAAACAGACGACTTATAAAAAAAAAGCACCCAAACTAATTGCAGAGACGTAAACCAGCAGGATTTTATAAGAAACGCCAACTGTGACGCCGGTTCCTCAGACACGCTATTAACCAAACCAAACCAAACCAAAATGGCAACGAGACTTCGTGAGAGGCACGAGACTAAAAAAATGCAAATATGACAGGAGCGAAGGAGAGCGCAAATGAAGATGAGAGACGGAGTGAGAACTGGAAAGACAGGTGCTACATGCAAATGTGGAGGTGTTTTAGGACCTCGTTAAAGAGGTGGGTGTGGGGGGTGGTGGAAGAAGGATAAAACCTCACCATGTGATTTCATGTGCTGATTCAGGGTAGAGAGATAATTAGATAATTGCGTGCCACGCAACTGCGTTGATAACTGCGCTTGGGGCGCCCGTTTCCATGGAGACGTTAGTAGGCATGTGTCAACACGCTGTTGAAAGCTGACACCACATGAATAGATTTTAGGCTACTTCACAGAGCCACGACACTCCACCCCCTCCCCACCCAGATGTTTTACTGGTGTGTGTGTCCCCATCCTCTTCCAGTGCAGCACTATGACTGCGTTCTTCAGACAGACTCTCCACAAACTATCTTTTACAACATGCAAGAGGCTGAATAGGGTTTTTCATGCAAACATACAACAGTCTCTTCTTTTTTTAAGCTCTTCACGACGATAAACTATTCAAATCAGGCTGAGTGTCGCCTGCATCGCACCTCAACGGGGGCACTCTCTGGGGAGCTACATCCAGGAAGTTGCTTTTGCTAATCTCTTTCAAATTTTGCAACTCATCCGCATGAGTTTTTTTTTTTTTTTTTTTGCCAGAATGCTTGTGATTTGCCTCGCATTTCCATGGCGAGTATGTTTCACCTCTCTGATTTCATAGTTGGCCATCAGTACGGATATGTGTCGTCTTTTATCTTTTATCCTGAGAGATTATCTCCTGCCTATGTGTCTGGCAAAATCCTTTTCTGCTACTCCTCATGTAAAGTGCTGCATGTTGTTTGTGTAGTGTGTGTGTGTGTGTGTGTGTGTGTGTGTGTGCGCGCATGCATTATAGTCAAATGACGCCTGCGCGTTCTTATGTAGACATCAATCCAGGCCCAGCTGTGTGCTTTTTGGTGATGATATAATAGTAATGATAATGATATAAAAGTGGGCGGGACTAGCAGCAGAAGCTCTTGGTGCTGATTGGCTTTATGTGCTGTATGGCCTGCAATACCACAGCATGTTGAAATCATTTTTTAATATTATTATTTATTTTATATTAAATTGCTCCACAATAAGAAAAACATTAATAATAATCACCATCATCATCATCTTCATTTTTATGCAATAAATGCGGCACAAGCCAAACACAAATGCTTTTCTTATGATGATGGTGCGTCCAAAATGGAATGAAATATGCTGATTGAAATCCTGAGAAAATCGTTATAGTTAGTTATAGAATAATAGTTCTCTCTTTCGGCTATCTTGGGAATGTCTCAGTGTTCCACGTGGAAGACCTGGAGGAGGTGGATGAACAGACAGCTACCTTGGCGTTTCTGTTCACACTGCTGCCTCTGTGACCTGGATAAGCAGCAGAAGCTGGGTTGGATTGGATGGATGGATGAACAGATGAATTGGATGGACAAATGGATGGATGAAGCAATGGATGGATGGATAGATAGGTGGATAAATGGTTGGAGATTGGATGGAATTGGATTGGATGGATGGGTGGGAGGTTGGATGGATGGATGGATGGATGGATGGATGGACAGATGAATGGGTGGAAGGGTGGATGGATGCACAAATGGATGGAGCAATGGATGGACAGATGAATGGGTGGATAAATGGGTTGGAGATTGGATGAATGGGTGGTGGATGAATGGATTGGATGGATAGGTGAATAGGTAAGTGGATGGATGGGTGGGAGGTTGGATGGATGGATGGATGGACAGATGAATGGGTGGAAGGGTGGATGGATGCACAAATGTATGGATGGAACAATGGATGGACAAATAGATGGGTGGATAAATGGGTTGGAGATTGGATAAAAGGGTGGGTGGGTGGATGGATTGGATGGATGGATAAATAGGTCAATGAATGGATGGATAGGAGGTTGGATGGATGGATGGACAGATGAATAGCTGAAAGGGTGGATGGACAGATGGATGGATGGGTGGATAAATGGGTTGGAGATTGGATGAATGGGTTGGATGGATTGAATGGATGAATAGGACAATGGATGGATGGATGGGAAGTAGGAAGGGTGGAAATCTAGTTTTCTCTTCGGCTATCTTGTGACTGTCTCAGTATCCCCTCGGAAGACCAGGAGGAGGTAGATGAAGAGATGGAGGCCTCGGTGTCTCTGCTCACAGGTTGGATTGGATCGGATGGGTGCATTGGATGGACGAATGGATGGATTGCATGGATGGATGAGTGGATGGATGGATCTTTACTGATCACACTTGGTAAAATGAGATGTGTTAGAGGTTTATAAAGAAGTGATATCACTATATAAATCAATCCAAATATTAAGGATATTAAGGTTAGAGAAAGTCTTAGGGGCGGAGTTATGATTCATGTATTTTCGTACAACTTTAAGATCGGCAGTGAAATGTAGTGATGGTGATCACGTCTCCACTTTTTAACATGTGGAGAACTGGCCTCATGTCGGATTTGTGTATGATTCGTGTTTATATAATGTGCTCATGGAGTACTTTCATCAAGTGTGGATTTAAGAACGTGGATTTTTATCCTTGCTGAATAAATCTGAGACAAGAGACGAGAGGAGAAAACCTGACAGGAGATGATGAGGAAACCTCGAGAGACTCAAAAAGAGACCCTGTGCTGTTTTGAGCGACACTGGACCACAGGTTTATGAAAGGAATAACATACAATATACCACAATATATAAAAATAAAGTAATGTGGAACGGCACGCAATTAATTTAATAATGTAGAAAACGTTCATTTTAACAGTCTATAGTTAGGTTGTACGACATCAAAGAGACACGTTATTTTCTGTTCTCACTTATATTGTACTTGTGATAAACAGTTATCCCCACCTCACTCGCTCTCTCTCTCTCTCTCTCTCATAAAAATCCTAGCTTGTCGTTTTACTGAGAAACCAGAGAATGTAAACCCCTCTCTTCTGAAAACTTCCCTGAGCTGATAAATTTTACAAACTCGAGACTCCTTCCATAAATGTTAAATAAATGTCTCCTAACAGAAAAAAACGTCCCCACTCAACCATTTTAAGTATTCTAACTACTTTGGAAAGCATTTTATTATAGGTCTGTTTATTATGTTATTAGATTTAGTTCCTGTGTAAGAGTTGTTACTACAGAGACAACTACTGGTGCACTCATAGAGAGCAAAGTACCTCCACCATGTTGCATGGATAAATGAATAATGTAGCAAATAGGCCTGATATGGATGGTTCTAATTACCCATGTGCTCATCTTACAATGTGTTCTATAGTATGTGTCTGTGACTATATTGGCAGAAGGTTTGCAAGGGTTTACACTATATCTGTGGTTTGACCATTCAAGGTCACTCAAGTTCAAAGGTAACTGTCTCATTTGAAAGCCCATATATGGTTTATTACTACTTTTCCATAGTAACGGCATGTCTATTAGCAATTGTTTTGAAGTACTAGGCGCTTACAATCCCGTGACCTTGATTTTCACGGTTCAAGGTCACTCAAAGCCAAAGGTGGGTGCCTCATTTGAAAGTCCATATATTGTTTCCTATTGGTGTTCCATGGTATCAGCATGGCTGTTAGCACTCATTTCAGAGTTAGAATGCTCTGTGTACAAAGAAGGGTGACCTTGCTGTGACCTTCACCTTTGACCCTGATCAAATCATCTCTGGGACTCAGGTGAAGATCTGTACATGGGTGTGGTCAGGATTGATGGTGCAAAACCTCCGCCAAAACATTGTTTTGTGCTAGAGGTAATAACAGATTAGAATGAGCGGATTAATATTAATCTGTTGTTCATGTTACAGTTGGAACTACTGTGCTGTTTAATGTGAAAAAAATGCACACCTTTTGACCAATCAGATTTGAGCATTTGAAAGGGCTGTGGAAGGAAAATAATAACGGTATGCAGGTTTAGAAGAGTTAAGATGAATGGTGTTGAAAGAAAAGGACAGTGGGGCTCCTGTGTGGCGTATCGACAAGGTGCATGAATATTATCCTTGAGATCGCAAATTTGAATCCAGGTTGATGCATGCAGCCATACACAGCTGGGACTCCATGGGAGCTACAGTAATTATTCAGGCTCTCTTGGAGGGGGGGATGGTACACTCGCCTCTCTGTCACTCAAAGTTGTCACCAACCAATCATGGCGTCTCTGAGCTCATGCATACAGGCGGTGAATAACGCATTTCCCTCCGAGTGTATTAGCCCATCACTGAATGTGCATGCACAGCAGTTCATAAAGATATCAGTTGCAGCATCACCAGTCACGAAGGAGGCTTGTGCCTACTTATGCAGATTGGAAATACAGGACAGTGTTTATGATTACAGCATAGTATCCAGGATCAGACTGAAATAAGTGGAAGTGTAAATCCTTAAGGCAGGTAGTAGGCGAGTCAAAATCTCTTCGAGACGTCCGAGTTAGCTGGTATGAACTAGTATTAACCAAACGCTCCATTAAACCAAAGTACCAATAATAATCCAAGAGTTGGTGTAGTGATGCAGCCAGTGTTAGTAAATGAGCCAGAATCTTAGGTACTTTATTGGCTCCTTTCTTTTGGCCAATCTTGTGATCTTGTGAATGTGCAGTAAAAAGAATGCTTGAGTTAAAAGAACAATATGCTGCTGAGGTGATAAATCTCAATAGGCAAAAAAAAAATAAAAATCTTGCTGTCTCCACTTTCTCAGATTCTTCCGCAATAATTCACGAGTTTACTCCTGTATTTTCCCTGCTTTTTCCTCAACTCTGTTTTTTTTTTCTTTTTTTTATCTCTACTCTACCCACTCCTTCCCCCCCTTTTCCTTTTCCTGGCATGTCTCGAGCCAGGTGAGGCCCCTCCAGAGAGTAATTACAACCCCAAACTGTGATCAGAGCCCCGCAGCACTCAGCATCAAAGCATGGGCAGGCAGGAGCTATTGCTAATGCGGTGTAAAGGGAGAGTCTCGGTCAGGGGAAAGGCTGAACTGCTTCAAACACACACACACACACACACACACACACACACACACACACACACACACACACATACACACACACACTTCAACAGCAATAGCAGTTGCACATAACAAGGCATTTGGGTGCTCAGTGGCCAAGTTAGCGTGACCTTGATTGAGAGAGAGAGAGAGAGAGAGAGAGAGAGAAAGTGATGACGGGAATTGTCTACTGCATGTCTGGGCCTGGGAGAAAGGGAGGACCCAGGTGTTCTACAAACAAGAGGATGAATCCGGAGGTGACATGGGCTCTGCAGAGTCAACACATCAGCCACCCACCTGGTGAGGCCCTGAGTGTGAACAGCTCTAGAGATCTCAGCAAACAATGTACACACCCAGAGAGAGAGAGAGAGCGAGAGAGAGAGAGAGAGAGAGAGAGAGAGAGAGTCCTCCTCACTAAGGTGACATTACTCATAGAAGAACTATGGCTTTTGAATATATTCCAATTATGAGATTCGAATATGATCATTGCTGCCTCATAGCTTCAGGATTTGCGGGTCGATCTTGAGCTCAGGTTACTCTCTCTGTGGAGTCTCACATGTTCTCCTGGAATCTGTGTGGGTTTTCTCTGGGTTTTTCCATCTCCAAAAGCGTGTAGGTGGATTTACGAAGTTAAATTGCCTTTAGCTGAGGTGTGAATGTGTGTGTGTGTGCATGTCAGCCTGGACTCAGTGACCAGGATAAAGTGGTTACCGAAACAGTTGGTCCAATTCTTTTGATTATACTTATATGAAATCAATAAATCAATAAATAACATGGCATTACAGACTGGTTTAAGAGTTATATTAAAATTTTTACAAGAACAAGAACAAAAATTAGCTAGCAATATTTTCACCAAACAATGTTTCACCAATTTCTATTTCCCCAAACCCATTTCACAATAAAAAACAGAAAAAAAATAACAGTATAGCTTTTAATCCTGTAAGCATCAGGGGAAATACCCAAATCTACACGAACCGGTTTCTTAGCTAGCCAACCTAGCTTGCTAAAAACTAGCTTTTTGTCTAGGTTTTTTATTTTGTTTTTTTTTTTAGCTAGCACTAGACTTTTACCATAAACATTATTAAATTTCTTAGGAATTGTCCCAAAACTTTGTTTGCAAAAAGAAAAAAATTTATAAAGTGCTTTAAATTTGGTTGCATATTTGAAAATTAAAGTGTAAATAGACATGAGACATTGATGTGTTGACAATGAGATGTTTCTTAGCTCGCTAACTTTGTTAAATACCTAAAACAGCAGTGTTTTCCTAAATCCAGTTTCACAAGGAGTTAAACAATAACTACAGTCACTTAATCCAGCAGTTTAATGAAACTCAATAAAAACAAATTCAGATGAACGACTTTCTTAGCTAGCTAGCGTACAGTAGCTAGCTAAATACTTAAGACAGTTTTAGCTAGCGGTATTCTCTGAAGCATTACTAAATTGCTCGGTAATTGTCCCAAAACCCAAAATTGCACTAAAAAGCCTTTCAGTTCAGTATTAGAAGAAGAATGTAAATGTAGATAAACCACTTTTTTTTATCTAGCTAATTGGCTAATTATCATAGCTAGCTAAATACTGAAGTCGTAGCCTGCAGTGTTTTACTCATGCAGCAGTGTTGCAGTGGTTAGCATGTCCACCTCATAGCATGAAGGTCCTGGGTTCATGTCCCAGGTGATTTTGTGTGCAGTTTTCATGTTCTTGTCGTGCTTACATGGGTTTCCTCTGGGGACTCCGGTATCCTCCCACAGTCCAAATTAAGCTAATTGGATGTTCCTAATTGCCTCTATAGGTGTGAGTGTGAATAGCTGTGTGTGTGTTGGTCCTGTGATGGTCAGGCGAGTGTCGGCTGAGACTCTGCGACCCGGATAGGAGTTAGCAGATCAGCAAATGAGTGCGATGAGAGAGTGTTCTACCTACGCTTTACTGAAGTGTTCAGAAATTGCACTTAAACGAGTATGTGGTCGAGTAGTAAGTGCACAACTCGGACCTATTTCGCCACCATCAGCTCTTCTTACACCTGGATGTTTCTAGCATTAACAAAGCTAGCAAACGAGCATAAATACTGACAGCTCGTAGTTTTCCCTCATACTACAAGATGATGCACAGATGACAGCGTGATTAGACAACCTTTTTTTTTTTTTTGCAAAGGGAATATCTAAAGTGGATATTTGTACACCTGCTTCACCTCCGTCTGCTATTTTATTCTGTTATTTTAACCAGAGGATATTCTTCTTCTTCGTTTATTCAGTCTCCAGTTGAATTATGGGATACCTTATGGTATTACCTAAATATGGTACCTTGAGGTAGCGTATAATTACTTTTAAATTTCTAATGAGTATTTGGACATCCTATGGCAAATGTGTAAAAATATCCACACAAATGAACATGAACCAGAAATATTTTCCCAAAGAGAGCTAAATCAGAAACGCTCTGAAAACCTATTTAACAAGAAAGACATACACATGCACCACTTTATTAGCTTGCTTGTCATTCTACTAAAGTATTAGCCTAATTATTTTAATGTAGCATGACCAATCCCAAGTCTCTGCTCAGGTCTGTACTAAAGGATATTATTATATGCACACATACTGGATATGACCAACTGTGCGTTCTGATTGGCTCCTCTTCTACTAGGATATCAGCTCATATACCATGAGTATAGGAAAACAATATGATGGACTGATTTGGTGAACCTATTATACCTGAAAACACAATTAAAAAATTTTTTTATCATATACTTCAAAAGCATTTGGAATGAAGGAGTTATGTATATTTGTAAAGAATTATAATTATTTATTATAGTGAATTATTATGAATAATTATTGAATCTTTCAGCAAATTTTATTTTGTCAATTTACTGGTTTATTCAGCCAAGGAGGAACGTAGCCCACAAAGCTGAAATGCCTTAAGGATACTTGCAAACTCGCTCTCACCGAGCCTTGTATTCGAACCCAGAACCCTCCTGTTGTGGGGCGGACATGCTAACCACTGTGCGCTGGAAATCATATTGAAAGATTTAAAATATAAAATGAAATAATAAAAATCTCACAATCCAGTGAAGGTTGGTATAACGAATCAATCTCGTTGTACACGGATGATTTCCGACTCATCATATGAGTTAGCTCTTCGTTAGCTAGATTTCGTTGTAAAGCTGTTAATTTTGTTAATAATTATTGAGTGCTAAATCTTTCATATGTATATAGGACATGATATAGTGAGAGGACTGGAACAGTTTATTTCATTTTGTTTTAGTTTGCCTTAAAATTTGTCCCCCCCCAAAACTAGGGGTGATTAAACAGTTTCACTGCCACTTAATGTCTTCTTCAGGTGAAAGTAGGTGGAGCTTGGTCATGCTGAGTGATGGAAAGTCCCAGAATCTCTCGTCAGATGTAGAATTGTTTACTAGCTTCAGATCTCTGTTTCTCACTGAGCGTAACTGTTTATTATCATCCACCCATCCTGTTTAGGGGCTGCACGGTGGCGTAGTGCTTAACACGCTTGTCCTACAACAAGAAGGTCCTAGGTTTATGTCCCGGGCTTGAGTGTTTCAGTGTGGAGTTTGTATGAATCTCTAAGTGCTTGCGTGGGGTTTTCTCTGGGAACTCTGGTTTTCTTCTACATGCATATTAGGCTAATTGGCTGTTCCAAATTGATCCTAGGTGTGACTGTGAATGGGTGTGTGTGTGTTGGCCCTGCGATGGTCTGGTGAGTCTTTGCCCAGTCTCGGCTGAGATAGGCTCCAGCCTCCATGTGACCCTGCTAGGATTAATTGGTTTGGCAAATGAGTGAGCGTGTGAGTGAGTGAGTGAGTGAGTAACTTGTTTATTATTTGAAAACCAACAAATCTGGTGATTTCTTTGCCATGTCTGAAATGATGGTATCTCTTGGCGTTCCCGTGTTAACTCGAGCGCTGCTCACACGATATGTAAACAGTGTCTTACTTTAAAGCTCTATTAATGCTTTTGCTCACGATATTTAAAGTGACTCGTTTGACAGTTTCATTCATCACGTGAGATTTGTTCTTTGTAACCACAAACGTGCCTCAGTGTGACTGACTGAAATTACTGAAGCCTGCACAGAATTCCACAGAAACTGATTTCTGACACCACAAAGCCTAAGGAAGAAAAAAAAAGAAAAAAAAAACAGCTTTTTGATCTTGCGCTAAGCAACTTGCTCAAAGAAAGTAGAAAGTGTGTGTGAGGTGTGTGTGTGTGTGGGGGGGGTGCGACTGTGTGTGAGTGTGTGTTAGTGAGCGGCGGTTTTATTTTTGGTTCCTGCGTAGCTGTCAGAGAACATCTCCTTTAGAGTGTGCTGATTGTGGAGAAGAAAAGCCTCGCGGTCGGTCCGCCGTGCTGTGCCTGCGAGACAGGCTGCCACAGTTCGAGCACGCCGCAGCTGTGCAGTCCTCATCAGAACAATAATGAAAAGCTGAATAATTGATACATTCTTGCAGAAATGCATTGTTTGCATTTGAATTAAACATTACAGGCAGACGCTGGGAGATTTGGGACAGGAAAAGCTGCACAACTTTCACTAAATGGAATGATGCAAGAGAAAGAAGAGAGGAGAGAAAGAGAGAGAGAGACAGAGAGAGAGGTTGTATGTTTAGGTAACCCACCGTCTTCTTGATGGGTCACTGTCCCTCAAGCATCCGTGGTTTCTATTTACCTCTTTCTCATTTTCATCCCATTTTCATCCCATCTTCTCCTTTCGGTCTGTACGAGCGCATTTCCACCAGGTACAATACGATATCAATAACAATATCAGATATCTGCATATCGTTACTTTCACTGCCAAGTGACTCATTTTGTAACTGAACACCTGAGGTGAAGTTACTCAGTTTCACCAGAATATTGCAAGCACTGAGCTCGAAAGCCGATCCCGATGGTTAAATTCAGCTTGCAATGCTAAACACTTCTTTCTTTGAAAGATCATCATTATACAGTTTGTTATAAGTTATGGCTGCCGCATCAGGTAGTGGCTCTTTGCTAAAATTGTAAATCTGTAAAACATAAATACCATAAAAAAACACCTAGAAAGGAAGCAGCAAGAACAGAGGCTGGGGCTGATTTCTTCCCATCCTAGACTGTAGGTGCAGCATAAGGACCGGGATATACTTGATGCAATGCTACATGTACACTTGCAGAAGCTGCTGCTATATAACCAGTGTTCTGACTACACTGCGTGCAAACTTTATCACTTTATCCACCCCAATTTCTGCTAGTACTGCAAATCACATACGCGTCACATTAATTTATGACAATGTGCTGGGAGGACGCATCAAAAGAGCACTGGGAACGCTTGGCAGCCATGATGCGTGCATGAAAGCGTTCTGAGCGTCAACTGTATTCTGGCCCTGACAGTGATCGACTGTCATGTCAGATGATTATAAAGACGGAAGATTTGATCTCCATCCAGTGCTGATATTTTTCAGGCACATCTGTAATGGGTAAAATTGAGGACAGGATTGAGAAATGTGAAATAGATAAATCAGTGTAGATCATTTAATCTTTTCTTTATTTCAGAGAAACGGATCTAAGTCTGTTCACATTATTTAATCACCATATAAGTTATGAAAAACGGACATAAGGCGGAGCTGTACGTTTATATTTATGGCAGATGGCAGACGCCCTTATACAGAGGGACTTTAAGTACATAGGCTTAACGGCCTTGCTCAAGGGCCCAACAGCAGGTTGAACGATATGCCTCTGGACATGGCTGCCCAAATGCACTCTCTGAAGGCTGTACAGTCTTGAGCAAGTCGTCCTGACTCCGTAACGCTCATTCGCAGCCAGTCTTCTATGTCGCTTTCCCAGTGCCTTCTTGGTCTGCTTCTGCTTCTCCTGCCATTGATCTTGGCTTCCAGGACTTGTATTTGTATTTGCCCATAAAGTGAGCTTGTCCTCTATAAGGTGCTGAACAACACACCGGAACTGATTTTACACTCGAAAGATTAGCAAGGGCGGCACGGTGGTGTAGTGGTTAGCACTTTTGCTGCAAATCAAGAGGGTCCTTGGTTCGAGCCCGGGGCTCAGAGGGGGCCCTTCTGTATGGAGTTGGCATGTTCCTGCTGTGCTTGCACCGGTTTCCTCCGGGTACTCTGGTTTCCTCCTACAGACTAAAGACATCCACATTAGGCTAATTTGCTGCTATAAATTGCCCACAGGTGTAAATGGTTGTGTGTGTTGCCCTTTGATGGTCGGGCCGGCTTTTAAAGGAGTGCCTTCGCCCAGAGACGGCTGAGGTAGGCTCCAGCCTCCCTGTGACTCTGATAAAGGACAATGTGGTCCAGAAAAGGACATGTCACATCAACATTAGCAGGACGCGAGTTCTGTATTTGGCTGTAGGAATAATAAACAGAAAATAACATACAAGATGGCGTTTTGATGCAAATTTACTAGGGAAAAAAGAAACCTCACGTGAATAAATACAAGCCAAGTAAAGTCTCTCTGAAAGTGCTGAGATTGTAGGCTGTGTGTTCTGAACATCAAGTCTGTTCTGGCCCTGACGGTGATTGGAAATTACATCACCACCACCACCACACCTTTCACATAACTCCACCTAATACAAATCGTACTGCTGGGGAGCATCATGGGACACAGACACAAGTCCTTGAACTGGAAATTTATGTTAGAGGTGTTGGAGCTAGCACAGATCCAAGACACGACAGCCTGGCAAGATTGTCCAAGATTCATTGAGGCTACCATTGTGGGGACCTGAATCTGATAACACTGTCACATTATGGGGACAAAATTTCATATGGGGACAAAATGCAGGTCCATGTCTGTGTTCAAAAGTGCCTGTGCTCCCAGTACCTATGTTCCCTAACCCTAACCCCATAGGGACTGGGGAACATAGGTATTGGGAAAGAGAGGACTGGGGAATATAGGGATTGGGGAACATGGGGCTGATCCCCAAAATGCAAGTCCCCATAACGTAAATCAGTACATTTTAAGGTGAAGTCATGCCTTAAGGTTACATTTACAGCATTTAGCAGATGCTCTTATCCAGAGCGGCTTACAGAAGTGCTTTAAAGTCACTATCAGTGAATATATTCTTATACTGGTTTGTCAGGACACACACTAAATATACCATCAGTCAAAAGCTCAGTGGATAGGTGTTGTGTGCAGGTTTTTTTTGTTTGTTTGTTTGTCTGTGTGTGTGTGAACAAACAGTGCTAGACTAAGTATTGCTGAAAAAGGAAGGTTTTCGGCCGTCGTTTGAAAATGCCCAGTGACTCAGCTTTCTGAACATCCAGAGGAAGTTCATCCACCACCAAAACAGAGAAGAGTTTAGATGAATTTTCCCTTGACCCTTGGTAGAAGGAGGGACCAGTCTAGCAGTGCTAGAGGTTTAGGGTCAGGGTAAAGTTGGGGTGGGGCAAAGTCTTCAGGAAGTAAATGTAAGTATATCTTTTGTAAGTTATGGAAACAAGGCTGTGTGTGTGTGTGTGTGTGTGTGTGTGTGTGAGAGAGAGAGAGAGACTTAAGAAGCTGATGTTTTAGGATCCAGAATAATCAATCCATAGGGACAGTGAGGCAGTGCAGGGGGTTTTAATCAGTCTCCTCGTCTGACCTTTCATCACTCATCTTCTCTCAATCCCTCTCTCTCCCTACAACCTCCACAGGTTTATATGTACAGTCACGTCTCAGTACTTGTCCCTCTCTCTCTGTCTCTCTCGCTCTCTGTCTCTCTTGCTCTGTCTCCCTCTATCTCTCTCTCTTTCTCTCTCTCTCTCTCTCCCTCCCTCTCTCTCTCTCTCTCTCTCTGTTTTTTTCTCTGTGTGTGTCCTTTCCAGATTCTCTGATGGTCCTTTCACATCTTTCTTTGTCTCCCAGTGTGTGCATGTATGTTTGGATTTGTGTATCTGAACTCAATGTAGAGTCGTTGTGGTCCTGTGCCCGCGTCCCCCTGTGCGCTTTTCTGTTGTGGCTCTGTAGGCTTTGATGTGTGTTAAAGCCCCCCGCTGTCGAGGTTCTGCATTGTTTCTGAGGGTGACATTCAGTCTGCGGTCTCTGGACAGAGAGAGAGAGAGAGGGAGAGAGAGAGAGAGAGGGAGAGAGATGCGATGAGATCAGAGCAGTGCAAATTGTGAAGCTGATTTGAATTTTGGTTTTAATTATATAAGAGTGTTAGTCATGTTTTCGCCACTGTTAGCTTGCTGACAGGCACAAAGGCTAAATGTCCTACTTTCTCTGTACATATTAGTATCAATATCTTTTCAAACTCTTCTTTTCTTCCTTCCTTTATAAGTGTTAAATATGTGCAAGAGTTTAATTCCTCATACAGTATTTTACTTTACCAAAAATTTTAATTTTCATTTCCCCCTTCATGTTCACCCTTAATTTTAGTCATATCCAATTCCCACCCATCAAATGTTGCCTTTCCCTATCACTTGACTACCACAAACCAGGGAGTGGCATAAGCATGCACATGCCCCCTCCATGACAGTGGATGCTGCCACCAGCTTCTTTATGCACTGCTGTACATGCGTATTTGGAGGTGGCCTAACACACTCGGAGGAAAAGCACTATACATACATTAAAGGACATGTTTTAAGCTTTTTATTTACCACGATTACGAGCATAAAGTGATAACAATGCTAGTACTAGAGTGCACCCGGGTCGTACTGCACTCACATTGTCCCCCTTAATGAACCAGGACATTTTAAACTTCCCGCTCTCCGAATGCTTCCTGAAAACGCTCTCTTTGGCATTTTCTGCCGAAACTGACTGCCTACGTCACTTAAAGAAAACACTTCAGTGCGGAAGCGATTCATTCGAAATGGTGACATCTTGTGTTTTTGGCGGGCGTAGCAATAACTACTCGGAGAACAGTTACAACCCCCACCGAGTTGTCTCTCTCCATCAGTGACCGACTGACCCTGTAATATCCGCAAAGTGGAAACGATTTGTGGAATCCACGAGGAAATGCAGTACCCAGTATTCGCCCTGTGAAGACCCACCCACACACAGCCTGAGGTGCCTGTAGTGAGAGAGTGTGTATATATATATATATATATATATATATATATATATATATATGTG
>JAOUQZ010000014.1:15450356-15462019 GCA_028564935.1 Neosilurus hyrtlii | reverse complement strand
TCATTTCTCACCGACGTCTTGAATCGATGAGGGAAAAACTGAACCCCTCCATAAAGTCTTCTCCAGCACATCCCGAACACTTTCAATAGGATTAAGATCAGGACTCTGGGGTGCCGATATATATGTGAAAATGATTCCTCATGCTCACTGAACCTCTCTTTCATTATCTGAGTCCCCATTTTATATCTGTGCCATCAGGGAAGAAAAAGTCTATTGATATGATAACCTGCTCATTCACTACATTCAGACCATCAGCCGACTTCATTTTATTGCCACATTAATGTTGCTGAGCCTCGACCAGACCAACTGGATGCTGTGATCAAGGATAAATGCACTCCATGATAATATTAGAGTGTGTGACTTTTTCTTGGCTGGGCAGTATACATCTCTACATTATAGTCTGTTCATGTGGGTGTCCTGAGAAATCCCTGGAAATTGTATTAGGTCTTCCCTCAACACATGACCACATCGGTCCTCCTGGGAATTCGATTCTGTCTTGCATTTGCAAGAAGATCATCTCCAAAATCTTTGGAGCATTTGGAGATGGAAGATCATCTCCAAAATCTATGTTTGCATGTTTGCATGTTCTCCCTGTGCTTGTGGGGTTTCCTCTTGGTACAACGGTTTCCTACCACAGTCCAAGGACATGCACACCAGGCTAATTTGCTGTTCCCCAACAGTCCCTGCGACCCTAAAAGGATTAAGGGGTTTGGCAAATGGGAGGGTGAGTGAGTGTTCTAATATCTGTTTTATTATTATTATTATTATTATTATTACTTTTATTATTCATTAGAGCTTCTAACACCAAGGCTATAAGCATTAGAGCTATAGTGCATTAATAATAATCCTGTGAGTCAAATTACTGCCTTATATAGAAAAATGAATCATCACTTACTTTCTGACCAATCAGAAATGAGAATTCAGTCTGAGTATTGTGTAATAAAATGTTCGCCCACTCTTTGCCTTTTGTTTTACGGCCTTGAGGGGTTTGGTTGCTCTCACTTGTAATATATTCTGTGCAGGAGAAGGTTAATGGTTGGATTGTATATTGTATACAGCCATGCCTGGGATTATAACACCAACTCCAACAGCGTATCTCCACGCACCGCTGTCATTCAGAGGAGCTTACAAATCACTAACATGCGCCTACTACTCAGGCAACCCACTCCTATCACGCTGTGTGCCAGATCGAGCGAGCTCAATGACCCAGCCCAGTGTAACGCTGTACACAGGCTCTCCGGCGCTCTGCTTCCCTCCACGCCAATGACGATGGATGTATTTATTAGAGAATAAAGTAGCTCTAAGCAGCCGCGACGCTTTTACAGTGGCCTCCCCCGCTGCTTCTCGGATCTACAATGTGCCCTATCAGACTTCTTACTGAGAACAAATTGAGAGAGTGGGGGAAGGAAGGAGGGAGGGAGAGGAGAGAGAGGGAAGGAAAGAGGGAGGGAGGAAGGGCAGGAGGGAGAAAAAGCGTCCTGGGTGCGTCGGCAAATGGAGAGAGTGAGTGATGTGCGGCCAGTTTGGCCTACGTCTGGTTTCCTGAGCAGTCGGTGCTGAAAGCCATATGGGCTGGGAGGGCAGGAAAGCGAGGAAAAGATAGAGAGGAAAACGAGAGAAAGAGACGCCACAAGCTCAGTGTTGCTCTCAAATGAGTCATCAACTGGCAGTTTGAGAATGCGAGAGAAAGAAAGAGAGAGAGAGAGAGAGAGAGAGAGAGAGAGAGAGAGGTAAAAGAGAACAGAGGAAGTGAAACAGGATGTGAAGAGGTCACAGGCTAGATGGAGAGAATGATGGCATTTGGAGAGGGATGGATGTGACAGTGGAAGAAAGCAACATTGGACATGATGACGAAGAGAGAGAACGACAGAGAAGTGTGTGTGTGTGTGTGTGTGTGTGTGTGTGTGTGTGTGTGTGTGTAGCCCACATGTCTTTGATTCACCAGGCTGCCTCCTATCTGGTTTGGTCACAGGCAGCAGGCAGCCGAGACGCCACGGTAATGATATACAGCAGGCTGCTTGCTCTGACACCTCAGCACACAGATCTGTCAAGAGCTGCCTCACATTGATCTCCCACCACCCACCACAAAGCATGCTGCGATACACAACTGGATCGGAAACCACCCCGGGTCCACCTCCGCAACCTCCTCCTGGGTTGTTTCGACCCTCTCAGGTGCACCCTGGGACAGGGACGGTATGACTTTCACGACTTTGTCCTCCAATACCTGACGAACACCATGTTCTGGAATGCGTTCCACATATTTGCTGCTCGATGGAGCGTTTTGCATTTTTAGGCCGGTGCTGTGGATGAGAGATGCCGTGCGGCAGATTGTCTTCATTAAATCAGGCAAACGGCTGTTTGATGCACGTCGAGACTTCTGCTTCAGGGAAAGGCTTCTTTGCTTTGAGCGCTGCTTTGAGCTCCCTCCTCACAGACTCTCCTTCCAGTGTCTGGCCTTCAAGTGTGTGTGTGTGTGTGTGTGTGTGTGTGTGTGTGTGTGTGTGTGTGTGTGTGTGTGTGTGAGTAAGAGAGGGAGATGCTCTGTTCCTCAGCCTAAAGCCTCCAGACACACACACACAAACAACCTCAGGATTACTTCCCACTCCGTGATGTGCAGCATAGAAAGTCAATTCAGTCTAATCCAACAGAATCTAAAAACCAAACCTCCAGTTCTCAACCCTGGTCCTGGAGAACCGCCCACTGTGGTGCTTCCTATGCTCTGGATCAGTGGTCACCAACCCTGTTCCTGAAGATCTTCCTCACTGAAGACTTAAGCTTCCACCTAACCATCCAGTCATTGATGTAAGAAGTTACAGATCAGTTAAAAGAGATGTGTTAGATTTTGGTTAGAGATAAAACTTACAGGAAGGTTGATCTCCAGGCACGGGGTTGGTGGCCACTGCTCTAGAACACCTTTTCCAACCCAGGAAGGGACGTCCATTCAGTGTTTAGGTTTGCCCAAGCAGGAAGTACACTTACCCAGACACAAGGTTCTCCAGGATCAGGGCTGGGAACATATGCTTCGAGCCTGGGACTCAAACCCAGGACCATCTTGCTGTGAGCTGGACGTACGAACCACTACACCATGAAAATTTGGATTTCCAAGTTCCCTCAAGATCATCACGATTCCACCAAGTTCCCTCAAGATCATCACGATTCCACCAATTTCCCTCAAAAGCCTCATGATTCCACCAAGTTCCCTCGAGATCATCACGATTCAATCAAGTTCCTTCGAGATCCTCACGATTCCACCAATTTCCCTCGAGATAATCATGATCCGATCCCACGACCCCCATCCTCATCACAATTTTCTCAAATCATGGAGATCATGGACCTCAGTGAAAACCCAGGTTAATGCTTCTGTACTACCAGACAACAGTGTTCCTCTAAGGCTTGGATAACCAATGAACCCTAAAAGAACGCTTGAAGAACCTTTTTGAAAAGTGTGCTGGCAGTAAGATGGGAACACACACCAGGACGTTATTTAGGCCAGTTCCTGAGATGGTTCTGGAAGACTGATTAAAAAGAAGCTGAGAGAAAAGAAGCTTTTTGAGTGCTCATAGTGTAGCAGGCCACTGAATCAACACCGTAAACAGCGTCCTCTTAAAGGAGCAGTCTGTCGGTTTCGAGGTGAATTGGAATCGCAACAAAACCACTGACAACCTCTTCCTCTTACCCTGAACCAACACATTTCCTGTGTCACAGTGGCATTTGCTTCTTTGTGGCTTCATTTTTAAATCTAACCACCAGGGCTGAGAATGTTCGGATCCAGCTTGGATGGCAGAACCAATACCTGGGCCAGAAAAAAAATGATTTAAAATCAACATACAAGAAGAAACAAGTATAAAAATAATGAAAAGCCAGAGATGGGAGTTTACTGGTCTATTACACCAAAAAACAACAACTAAATAATAAATATGTGAACACACACACACACACACATTAAAAAACAGATTTCCAAACTGTGTGTGATGTCAGAAGGTCAGAAGGTCAGAGGGTCACTGAAACAAACACCTGTGTAATACCCAGAAACCTTAAGAAAGCACACTGGAAAATGCACACACACACACACACACACACACACACACACACACACACACACACACACACACTCACAAACCCACCTAGTTTTCTGATGAGGTAAGTGACTGGAAAATGTGACTTGTTTCAGTGCCTGTGCATAGATTTTGCCGATCTGCTGCCTGTTCGAGACAAACTGCCAGATCACCGTGTCACATGGTGCCACTGCTTGGAACAGGAAAACTCAGAGGACCAGGCCAGAGTTGTGCAAACTCAGCGTTTCTTCACAGTAGAATCGGAAATCAGGTGCCCAGTCTTAGATCAGTGAAGTTCACTTAATAAAGGCTGAAGCATAAATGCAGTGCTCTGCGTGTGTTCCACGCTTGTTTAATTTTCATCTCGAATATCCTTCAGCAGTGCACTGTTCCCTCTTGTGTTCCTGAGACATTGCCTCTGGTTGCATTGCTATTGCATAAACCTCAGGAGACTATGTTAGATGGACTTTGCATTTTTGGCTAAAGTCAGCCCCCTTGTGGTCACTCAGAGAAACACTGATGGGAAGTTGAACTGAATGTGTAGTTATTAGTTAGTAACTTACACTCTTACATAATAGACCGACAAAGCTGCTAACGACCACAAGAGGGCGTCCTAACTACAAATTCAACTTACAAAATCGGTGTGTACCAGTAAATGGAAAAGACCTACTATCACTATCACCATCACCATCACCATCACTGTCTACACATAGATGTGTGCTGTTGGTACAAGTCTATCAAGAGCAACAGTATCTCTGTATCCCGCTTGGGTTGCGGTTTGTGCTACCTCTGAGTGAGAGAAGGGTACACCCTGAACAGATCGCCAGTCCACTGTAGGGTATACCTGGAGGAAACCCATTCAAGCACAGGAAGAACTTTCAAACTCGGCACAAAAATGCCCTTGCCAAGCCTGGGACTCGAACCCAGACCCTTCTCGGAGTGGAGCGGAAGTGCGAACCACTATGTCACCATGCCGCCCATAAGGATCACAGTATTTTTAATTCTCTAATAATATACTGTATATCACTCACTCACTTGCTTATTTTTCGACCAACTTAATTCTATTAGTGCTGTGGGGAGTCTGGAGCCTATCTCATGACAGAATACACCATGTACAGTTTGCCAGGCCAAAGGGCTGAAGCACATACAACTGTTCATACTCACACCTACACCTAGGAACCATTCGGAACAACCAGTTAGCCGAATGTGCAGGGTCTGTGGAAGGAACCAGAGTACCCAGAGGAATTCCAACGCAAGAGCGGGGAGAACATGCAAACTCCACACAGAAATGCCCGGAGCCCAGGATTCGAACCCAGGACCTTCTTGCTGTGAGCAGACGTGCTAAACAATATGCGACTGTACCGCCCCCGTATTCATATAATACTATTTTAATTCCAGGCATATTTGAGAATGGCGTAGTGGGCAGTGTTGCTGCTTTACATCTGCAGGATTTCTGGTTCAAATTCCAAGTATGAGTTTCGTTCGCCTCGAAGCAAGAAAATCCTGGGTTCGATTCTCAGACTCAGATTCCTGTACTTGTGTGGGTTTCCTCCAGGTACTCTGGTTTCCTTCCACAGTCCAAAAATATGCACAGTAGGCTGACTTGCAGTTTCAAATCGTCCCTCGGTGTAAGTGTGTGAATGGTTGTATGTGTGTTGGCCCTGCAATGGCCTGGTTAGCTGTTATGGGTTCCTCCGCTTTCACCCAGTCGGCTGAGATGGGCGCAAGCCTCCCTGCACCCTAATTAGAATTATGCAGCTTAGAAAACGAATGTATTAATGAATGAATAAATGAATAGGTTTGTGTCTTTGTGAAGTTTCACGGGTTCTCTTCTTGTCCTAAAATACCCCAAGGATGTGAACATGTACTATGGATGTCCTATGAATCAAAAGTGAATTAAATCAAATGTCAATCACTGGATTGTGGATTTAAAACAGGAGGAGTGGGGAAGGGATGTATATGTGTGTGTGTGTGTGTGTGTGTGTGTGTGTGTGTGTGTGTGTGTGTGGACAGATGAAAGGCGGCTTTATCATGCACAGACCGCTCGGAAATCGGATGGCGTCTCTCACACACACCAATTCCGACTGGGTCTATAGCAGTGCACTTAAATGAGTTTGTTTCTGGAGGAGGGGGAGAGTCTCCTGAGATAAACCCCTCTCCAGGTCTTCAGGTTGGCGCTGATTGACGCTATAAAACCGTATTGGAGTCGTATTCCTCACACCTCTCCCGATACGCTGAGGCGCACTGAGGTTAGGGGGCAACTTCAGGGATACGGCTCCCAGGGGTCACGTGATGCACTCTGGAGATACTTGTGTACCTTTTGTAAAACATCTGCATTGTTGTTGATGTGATTTTTT
This sequence comes from Neosilurus hyrtlii, assembly GCA_028564935.1. NCBI lineage: Eukaryota > Metazoa > Chordata > Actinopteri > Siluriformes > Plotosidae > Neosilurus > Neosilurus hyrtlii. The sequence continues at coordinate 15,455,607 of JAOUQZ010000014.1, read as the reverse complement.
TGGATGAGATGCCTGTGCGTATTGTGCGTAAAGGTACCCTGAAATCCTGAAATGAAATCTTCAGCCTGCGGTTCTTCTTACAGGCGTGATGGTGTTGCTTTTGTGCTGAGAGATTCATAAAGGCAGCAGGGGTGAAACTGACAAAGATGAAATGTATGCACGCCTTTATGCCTTTATTTAAATTGGGATTTTTGGATTTTTCCCCCCTCTTTCTTACTCGGCTTTATTGCGATAAAGTAGAACAGGCTGAAAGGGGGATTTTACGCATGTGAACTTGGATGGAAATTACTTTTTTCCAAGCCGTTAACTCCTTTATTCTCTCTCTCTCTCTCTCTCTCTCTCTCTCTCTCTCTCTCTCTCTCTCTCTCTCTCTCTCTCTCTCATTCGGTCAAGGCCTTGTGACTTTTTTGTTTTGAGAGAATACAAGGAAAATGAGAAATTAGCATTCCAATGCGGCGACTAACACAAATGTATCAGTGTTAACACCATGAACTCTCTTTTGGTATTATTTTAGTCTCTTCTTTTTAAATTCCCATCAATGCTCTAATTCCGGGTTGCCAGATCTGCGCCAACAAAAACAAACAGGATATACAAATATACTCCAAAATTCAGCTTTTAAAGTTTATTACACTTTTAAACTGTTCAGCCTGTGACTTGCTTTGATACTGGCATGATGCATCTTTTACAACTTTAGTACCTCTCTCTCTCTCACTCTCTCTCTCTCTCTCTCTCTATATATATATATATATATATATATTTATTTATTTACGCATTTATTTTGCTCTATCTGAACTAATTAACTATTTTAACAGTGCATTGCTACCATGCATTCAAGTTTAATAAAAAAAATCAGATATGACCTCATCACCTCATAAGGCATTAGCCGAGCTGGCTATCAATCATATCTAACCAGAGGGAGTGGAATGACCGTTTTGTTCTTTTTTCTGGATTGTAAGAAATAATTTATTTACTTTTTATTAAAAAAAGTTTTTTATCATTGTTTTCAAATATTTGAAAATAATGGAATATATATATATATATATATATATATATATACATATATGCATACACATGTTCTTACCATAAGATACTTTACAGGAGAGTCGGTTAGTAGCACCGAGCTAGCTGGTTAGCTACAGGTCTGTTAGTTTAGTAGTAATAAGCCTGCCTAAAATTTTTTAAATCTCTTAAAATTTTTTTGCTTTTCCTGGAATTAGTCTACACTGAATAAACCGGTGTCAGTGTCACATCCAGGTTACTAGCAGCAATAGCTATTGCCACTTCTTTTTTGGTCAGACTGGGTAAGATGCGCCCTCCTGTAGACATGCATTAGGCCATCCTGAAGACTGAAGGCCTATATGTTGCAGCAAGGCAAAATGATAGATAGATAGATAGATAGATAGATAGATAGATAGATAGATAGATAGATAGATAGATAGATTAAATCACAGAAGAACAATCAATTAAACGAGAGAGAGAGAGAGAGAATGGAAGGATTCAGTGAGCAGTCAGTTAGGCACAAAAACAAGCAGGCACAGAGATAGATAAATAGACAGCGGACAGGTGGGTATACGGACACAAATAAATAACCCTCTGGAGCAGTTGTGGAGCGTTGTAGTGGTGCGGAAACTGCGGATCTGGCAACAGTACTTTATCTGCTGCCCCCTCGTGGTGTGTTCGTGACTCTATCAGGTCCGCTTAATCCTACTCACTCTTGCCCCTCAGTCCCTCCTTCTGCCTGCTTGAGCCCCCTCAAAGAGGATGGAGACAGCAGGAAGGAGGGGAGGGAGAGACAGAGAAGTGGTGTGTGTGTGTGTGTGTGTATGTGTGTGTGTGAGAGGGAGAGAGAGTGAGAGAGTTTGTGAGTGTGTGTGTGTGTGTGTGAGAGAGAGAGAGAGAGAGAGAGAGAGAGAGAGTTGTTTTGGGATCAGAGGAGTTTAATGTAAGTGTGTCGGGAGTGAGAGGCAGGGACCCGAAATGGACACAGCATTCTCTTCGGCTTTTAAATCATCTCTGTTCTGCACTTGATTCAACTGGCAAAGAGCTCGAGGTTTTTATTTGTTTGATTTTTCTATATAAAATGCAGCTTTATCTTCCATCTGACTTCTAGCTTAATTCCAGTGGAGTTACAGTACTGATCTGACACACACACACACACACACACACGGATGATGGTGATGATGATCATGTTCTCTTATATCCTGTGCGCTTTGCGCTCTCCATAAACTCCCGGATTAAACTGGATCTTCACCGGCGTTTCTTATGTGTTTTCCCGCAGAGGAGTCTCCGTGTTTTTGGTGGAAGAGCGCACAGAGGAGAGATGGAGGTGGGATTGAGGCAGACGCACAGAGTCTCGGCAGGAGTCCACCTACTGCTGGCACTCACACTGATCGCCTGTAACTCTCACCTTCTGGTGCAGGCAAACTCATGGTGGTAAGTGCACGCTCATATGGCCTTAATAACGCCCAGAGATCAGGGACTTAGTGCAGTGAGAGTGCTGATGTGAGGATATGGCTCCAGTGTGACAGGTTTGGGATGGGAACGAATCAAGCAGCATGCTGCGAACTGAGAACAAATGTGGAGGCTTTGCAACAATATTTACCTTCAGCTCCAAATGGTCGAGCTGTTTGTAAATAAGGGGTAGCAGCATGGCGTGACCTTGTGTGAAGGGAATTAAGAGACGTTTGCGCTTTTCAGGACGAATTAATACCACTGATCACTTTGCTAGGATAAATACCCCCTTATGTCTGTTAATGTCGAGGTGAGGACTGTATTATTATGGCACCATTAAGAATATTTTTAATGTGCATGGTTTAACTTTTAAAGCAGACACACGACTCGCACCTTTCCAAGTAAAAAAAAAAAAAGTTCATGATAGTAGATCTCTACACCACTAAGAAGGAAAAGCACACTTTGGTGCCTTTTTATCTTGAGACAACATTATGACAGCATGTACATGACACATTATAATGGCACTCAGTTCTCAAGCTGACGTTTATTTGCTTAGGTCTTTGGCCATGAACCCTATCCAAAGGCCAGAGATGTACATCATAGGTGCACAGCCTCTGTGCAGCCAACTCACCGGCCTGTCTCAGGGCCAGAAGAAGCTGTGCCATCTCTACCAGGACCACATGGTGTACATCGGAGATGGCGCAAAGACGGGCATCAAGGAGTGCCAGTACCAGTTCCGACAGAGGAGATGGAACTGCAGCACGGTGGACAACACATCTGTATTCGGCCGCGTCATGCACATAGGTAAACATGGTGTTTTCATTTGATATTCTTTAAAATGTTGGACATATCGGGGACGCGAGTGGTGCGTATTGATATCTGTCTCTGCACCAGTGCAATGCAAAGCAACCCACAAAGGGTCGACTTCCCGTCCAGCAACAATCGACTGTTAGTTCCGCTCAGCAATGAAACGACTCGAGGTGTAAGAAACCCACTCTCTGGGAACCTCAGACACCCCCCACCCATCCATCCATCCATCCATCTCCCTCCTTTCCTCTCCCCCTCCCCCCTTTTCCGAGGGGTAATTTGCAGGCGCTCGCCAGGTTTATATGGAGGTGCCAGTCGCGCCATTGTGCAGCGCCGCTTTTGAAATGCAATTACGCGATGACACGAGGTCGGCAGATCCGGGACTCTATTTGAAGTCTTGCACCAAGGGCCAATAAAACGTCTCTCTGCGTCGTGGAGGCGCATCCGAGGAATGCAGGGCACACACCCGGTTTTTTTTTTTTGCCCTCGGGATTAGTTGATTGGGGCATGGAGTGGATTTATTTGAACGCTGCAGCACTGGTGCACACCGGAAAAGCTAGACATTTTAAACATTGAGATTTAAAACAAAGAAAAGTCGTGTAGAAAAATTATACCAAAGTCTGACATTACATTTAATTTCATTTGGATAGTGTTTGTTGGAATAATTGGACAACTAAATAAGTCAATTTAACAATCAAGCAAACAAAAAGTGATTTTAACCCATGAAGAGTGAGTGTACTATAAATATATATATATATTTTGTAAATCAGTACAAGCTCTGAAAACATGACTAAAATATCAAAAAAGTTTCCAGTGTAATGCCTGGAATGCTTAAAGTGGGGAAAATGGGTATTACATTAAAATAACTGGCGCTTGCTCATTGCAGAGTGTTTATGCAGCTACCAAAGCAAGTATTTAGTCATTAAAAAAAAAAAAAAACCCCGAAATTAATTTTTTGTTTGTTTGTGTGTGTGGGGGGGGGGGCTTACAATAGAAAAATAAACTCCTAAAACACTTTCAGTGAAATGTTTACAAAAACTGTCTGAATGGTGGAAAAAGTTACTAAAAGTTTATATTACAATCATTATGAGTGTAAAATTGTTAAAAACTCCCCAGAATAAATAAATAAAATAAATTAAAAGTCACACTCGTATGAAATAAAATACAAAGTAATAATTTACTGATTTTAATGGTACAGTTAGAAACATATCTAACGTTTTGGTTTTATTTTATTGTTAAATATATTTCATAGATCAAGTTAGAGCACAAGGAAATGGAAAAAAAAGGAGATCTTAGGTAAAGGTTCATTGCTTCATAAAGTGCTATTGTCTGGAACTTTATGGGGTTCTCCATGAAACCTTTTAGGGTAGGGTTGGTGACTGTATATATATATATATATATATATATATATATATATGGAGAGAGAGAGAGAGAGCGAGCTTACATACAGTAGTGTACAAGATTAAAGAAGCTTTATTGTCATTTCAACCACATATAGCTGACACAGTACATAGTGAAACGAAACAACGTTCCTCCAGGACCAGGTGCTACATAAACATACAACAACGATCAAATCAAAATTTGTACGACAAAAACATCACAGAGCTACGACCAGTTTTTTGTCCTGGCCACACAAAGTGCAAAGTGTTGATCTATGTGCAAACAGTGCAAGATTGTTATAGACAGTACACTGCAACAACAATACAAAACAAGAATGAGACACTTAGTGCCGAAAGAGAGAGAGAAAAAAAGGATAGTATATGAAAAATTAAATACAGTTAAAAATGAAATGAAATCATGTACAGAGTAGAATCGGTTGAGGTAGTGCAAATAGAATATAGGCTTAGATATAAATATAAACATAGCAGCGTAATGAAAAAATGACAGGGTTGAGGTAGTGCAATAAATAATGAACGATGTAAGTTATGTGTGTGTGTGTGTGTGTGTGTGTGTGTGTGTGTGTGTGTGTGTGTGTGTGTGTGTGTGTGTGTGT
>JAOUQZ010000014.1:15438163-15449548 GCA_028564935.1 Neosilurus hyrtlii | reverse complement strand
ATCTATATATATATATATATATATATATATATATATATATATATATATATATATATATATTCTAAGAGTTTGAATATAATAACAATGCTTTAATTCTTACAAATATTCATTTTCAGTTACTCTCATGTACAATATAAATCCACAGTATGTAATAACATACTTTATTACTGTTATACTTCATGTTCCCACAGAGATTCCCATAAGAATTAGTTTCCCTGTAAACACTGTAAGCCCAAGTCTTACCAGGATACTGTTATTGTGTACCTGCTGTAATTATAATGTCTCTTCCCAGTGGTCTTACTCCTAATCTCATACTCAACATCCTTTCAACATTCGCATTCCGTTTGTTTTTACCTTTCTACACCTGCACACTGTAATGATTTCGAAGATGTTGGGATCTCTTTTATGAGTCTCAGGATCCCTCCAGAAGTTTTTCCTCGCTGTAGCCACGCCTGGATTGTTCAGTAAGGATCTAAATCCGCGTGCAGGTTTTTTCAGAGCTTGTTTGTGACTCTGTTTGTTATTAAAGGCACGATACGAATGCAGTTGAATTGAAAGGAATTAATGAGATGCAGTTGTAGCTTGGTGCACTGACCACATGATGAGATTGAGAGACTAGCCCTTAAAAGAGGTGCTTTAAAAAAAAAAAAAAAAAGTACAGTCTGGCATGTGTTATTAAGTTATTTGGAAATCTGTATTCCAGATGCCTGGTACGACAGAACAAATGTCAGGTAACACATGTGTAGCAGATGTGACATTTTTCCAGTATGGCTTTATTTGAAGCTTTGAGGCGGGAAACCCATACGGCTGGATGTCGCGTCTGTTATGAAGCAGGGCTGCAGAACGGGCCTGTAGTGCGTGTTAATTTTCACTTTGATATTAGCCGATATCACAGAAGCTCAGATATGAAAAAAACGAAGCCTGTAACATACCACTAAAGGTTTTATCGTGTGGTGCATGCTTCTGATTGTGGCTGCTTTGATGACCCACAGTATTCATATAAAGAAATGTGGTCTGTCTTTAACACACATCAAGAATCGAATCATTCCAAGGCTTAATTAGTGCAGGCCATATCGCACTCGCAGTACTCATGTCGCAGCGTAATTACATGAAGGTATTTCTGCCTTCTGTTCAGTCCTGGAGCCTGGAGTCTTCTTGCCTTAGAGTAAAAAAAAAACTTTTTACAAACTGTTTGCTGATAAATCCAAGCAGAACTCTGGGTAAGAAACTTACGCCATGACTGTAAACATGAGTGTTGCCTTTTATTAAGGTCAGAATCGTTACTCAACCCAAGTTACAACAGAATTATACTTTCTTCAAAATCTTATTTCTGTAAATTCCATAAATCAGGGGCTGAATTGTATGTTGAAAATAAAAGGAAATCATCCTCATGCAGGGATTTATACAAGGGATAACGGGTTAAAGTGTAAATATTCTCAAGAATAAATGCGTTTACTTTTTTTTTCTTAAGTACAGTGCCCAGAGTGGGACCGGTGGTGTAGTGGTTAGGGTGCTGGGCTTATGATCAGGAGGTTGTGGGTTCGAATCCCTGTTAGACCCTCACTGTGCAAAGGATATAATAATCCAATATAAATGGGTACCAATATAAATGGGTAATTTATATTGGATATAATAATCCAATATAAATGGGTACCAGTAAAAATACTGGGAAGGTAACCTGCGCTGGACGAGTGTCCCATCCAGGAGGAGTTGAACCCCTAGTCTACGGAAACCAGGGATAAGCTCCGGCTCTGATGAACCAGTGGGCTCTGTAAAAGCCCGAAAGGTTTATCTTACCTTTACCTTTACCTTTGCAATGCCCAGCACCCCTCAAAAAAGTGATACACTCTAATAACTTCTTGGAGTGCATTTATCTCCATGGCATTGTTGTTCCAGTTGGTCCAGTCGAGGCTCAGCAACATTAATGCTGCAATAAAATGAAGTCGGCTGACGATCTGAATGTACTGAATGAGCAGGTTATCACATCAATGCACTTTTTCTTCCCTGATGGTACGGATATAAAACAGGGACTTGAATAATGAGCGAGTGGTTCAGGGAGCACGAGGAATCATTTTCACATATGTATCGGCGCCCCAGAGTCCTGACATTAACCCTTTTGAAAGTGTTCGGGATGTGCTGGAGAAGACTTTATGGGGGGGTTCGGTTTTCCCGTAATCAACTCGACATTTCACTGTTGTGAGAAAGGAACTCAACTGGAAATAAATGCTGTGATGTTGATTAAGTTTGTTGGAACAATGCCATGGTCATTACTCACTCGTAATCAAGGCTAAAGGCTGAACAACAAAATATTAGAGTGCACATCTGGCCGGCGGTGCACATTGCAAATTTTACAGAACAGGTTAACAGGGGTGGCTTTACTTTTAAAAAAAAATTAATTTCTTCATCTGAACAAAATTTGATAATATCTAATTTGCTGCATTATATGTGTTAGATATTTTAGTTAAAGTCGATTTAAATCATGTCTCTTTTACTTCCCATTTCATGTCCTTATTACTTCCTGTGTTATGACTCTTTTACTTCCTGTCTCATGTTTCTGTAACTTCTTGTCTTATGTCTCTTTTACTTCCTGTCTCATGTTTTTGTAACTTCCTGTCTTATGTCTCATTTACTTCCTGTCTCATGTCTCTTTTACTTCCTGTCTTGTGTGTCTTTTACTTCCTGTCTTATATCTTTTTTACTTCCTGTCTCATGTTCCTGTAACTTCCTGTCTCATGTTCCTGTAAGTTCCTGTCTTTTGTCTCTTTTACTTCCTGTCTCATGTTCCTGTAAGTTCCTGTCTTTTGTCTCTTTTACTTCCTGTCTCATGTCTGTTACTTCCTGTCTTATGTCTCTGTTACTTCCTGTCTTATGTCTCTTTTACTTCTTGTCTCATGTTTCTGTAACTTCCCGTCTCATGTCTGTTTTACTTCCTGTCTTATGTCTGTTTTACTTCCTGTCTCATGTTCCTTTAAGTTTCTGTCTTATGTCTCTTTTACTTCCTGTCTTATGTCTCTGTTACTTCCTGTCCCATGTCTTTGTTACTTTCTGTCTCATCTTTCTTTAACGAGTGTTAGATGATAATAATGAGTTTCTAGCTCCTGCAGGTCATGTGACCTTATTAAAATTAACAGACGTTTTTTGTGCATTACATTTTACAAGACAAATGACCCAGAATGAAGTGTAGCTTTGATAGTCCGAGGTACACTGCATTAGAATTATTTGGGAAAGGAGAATTTTCATTTCCTTATAGTAATGAAATTTCTTATTTGCTTGTCATTTTACTCCTGCCTGTGCCGGGGCTTTTTATAGGCAGCAGGGAGGCAGCTTTCACATATGCCATCAGCGCCGCCGGTGTGGTGAATGCCGTGAGCCGAGCATGTAGAGAAGGCGAGCTCTCGACGTGTGGCTGCAGCCGAGCTGCTAGACCTCGGGACCTGCCCAGAGACTGGCTGTGGGGAGGCTGCGGGGACAACGTGAACTATGGATACCGCTTCGCTCGGGAGTTTGTGGATGCCCGAGAGCGAGAGAAGAACTACGCCAAGGGGTCGATAGACCACGCACGCACGCTTATGAACCTGCAGAACAACGAAGCTGGCCGGCTGGTAAGAACACACACACACAATCTCACACACACACACACACACACACACACACACACACACACTTTGAAAAGACGTGCTAAAATAAGTTCTAAATAAAAATGACCAGCTTCGACTCATACAGCTTGTTAAACAGAAAAAAGACAGAACAATTATTAATGTCCAGAATGCCATTAAAACATTCATCCTTCTAGAGAATTGCACTAGATAGTGTACACCAGCCATTCGTTCATTACAGAGGGCACTTACATGGGAAGCACAGGGTTATTTGGGCCATCAAAACTCCTTTACACAGACAGAAGAACAAAAAAAAGATATTTAAGCAGACTGAGTGGAAAAGGGGAGGAAAAAAGTTTCATTCCGATTTGAAAGTAAAAAAAAAAGCAGGAGGAAGAACACTCCAGAGATAGCCATGGCACTGAAGGATCTACCTCCCAGGGTGAAAACTGTGGCACTTGGGGCAACGAGGAGATTATTAGAAGACCTGAGAGAGTGAGAGAGGCAGTAAAGGCTCAGAAGCTTGTTTAGTGAGAGAGAGAGGAGGTTATTCAGGGCTTTTGAACATGAGAATTCTGCACCATAAGTGCACTTTACTTTATTTGAGCTTGTGGTGTCAAAGCACAAGGTGAGCCATGATACACTGCCCCTGAAGCAGATAGGGGTTAAGGTCCTCTTCAAGGGCCCTGCAGTAGGGCTGAGGCATGAACCACAACCTCCCATGCAGCAACCCAGAGCCTTAATTGGTGAGCCATAACTGTCCTAGTGTAGTAAAGAAGAGTCTGGTGTAGTTTAATACTATACAGTACAGCATAATGAAATGTTGTGTAGTATAGTATAGCATGACATGACATAGTATAGCACAGTATAGCATAGTGTTATAGTATAGTGTGTGTGTGTATATATATATATAGCATGGTATAGAACAGCATGACATAATTTGGCATAGTATAACAGTATAATATAGTATAGCATAGAGTAGTATAGTATAACACAGTATAGTATACCATAGAGTAGTATAGTGTAACACAGTATAGTATAGTATAGCATAACGGTATAGCATAGTATAACATTGTGTAGCATAACATAGTGTAGCATAGTATAACAATATAATATAGTGTGGCATAATATAGTGTAGTATGGCATAGTATAGTAGTATAGTATCACACAGTATAGTATGGCATAGCATAGTGCAGCATGACAGTATAGCATAGGGTAGTATAGTATAACACAGTATAGTATGGCAAAGCTTAGTGCAGCATAACATAGTATAGCATAGAGTAGCACAGTATATTGTAGAATAACAGTATATCATAGTATAACTTTGTGTAGCATAACATAGTAGGATAGTATAGCATGGAATTGCACAGTATAGTACAGCATAACATATATAGCACAAGACAGCATAAGATGGTGTAGTATAGTACTGTATAGCACAGTACAGCACAATATAGTATAGTATAGCATAGTATAATATAGCACAGTATGGCATAACAGTATACCATAGCATTACATAGTATAGTATAGTATAGCATAGTATTATATAGCACAGTACAGCATAACAAGTCTACCATAACATAGCATAGCAAAATATAATATAGTACAGCATACTATAGTGTAGTATCACATAGTTCAGCATAGCATGGCATAGTATAATCTGATGTGGCATAGTATAGAATAACATAGTCTAGCAGCAGAGTATAGTGTATCATAGATTAGCATAGTATAATATAGTATAGCATATATTAGCATTGCATAGTATAGTATAGCATATAATAGCATAGTATAATATAGCATAGTATAGTATGGTGTATATTAGCATTGCATATATATATATATATATATGTATATATAGTATTGTGCAAAAGTACTAACCGTATTTTTTTAAAAACGGGTTTTTTTTGTATAAACTTTGCAGTATATTTTTATCTTATGACTACATTAGTGATTCATTACAAAAATATATTACATTTCTAAACCTGAGTGTCCAACACAACATTATATCTTACAGGAAGGAATGTTAGTCTGACAGTAAAGAAAGTAACAGTGTATTAATGTAAGAGATTCTCAGTAACATTTATTACCTTATAAAACCGCACACACTGTTAGTACTTCTGTTAGTTAGTTTTTATTTTCTGGTATCATGTGCTTTTGTTTTGATTGTTCCCTTTGGCTTTCCACATGCTAATTAATGTATTATAACCTGTGTCTCGTTTCCTGCCTTACTAGTCATCCTATTTAAACCCAGCATTTCACCACAAGCCAAAAACCAAAGTTTTCTCCTGTGCCTTTCCAGCGTTAGTAGTCTGTTGCCTTGCTGTTTTTTTTTTTTTTTTTTTTTGACCTTGTCTGTTCCTAGACCTCTTGTGTTATTTGTTTATGATTTTTGGATACCTCTGCCTCATGCTATATTTTGACTTCCTCGGTATCTCTGACCATTGCCTGTTTTTTGACCACGAGTTTGCCTGCCGTTTTGGGTTGTTTGCCTATCCATTAAACTTTGTGCTCTCCACCACTTCTGTCTGCGTGTGGATCCTGTTCCCTCTGTAAAACCCTAACAGTACGATCTGGCCTGTTGCAGCCCCTGCCTATACCCAAGAGACCCTGGTCTCACATTGCCTTGGATTTTGTTACTGGCCTTCCTCTGTCAGACGGTAACACCGCTATCCTCACTGTTATGGTTTTACAGAGGGGAAAATGAACCACACGCAGACAAATGTCTATCTGTACCCGAGTTATTATATTTATATATATCAAATTTAATGATTGACATTTGGACCTAATATTTTCCAGAAATTATAAAGAATTAAAATAGCAATGGCCCTGCGATGGCCTGGCGAGCTGTCCAGGGTGTACCCTGCCCTTGCCCAGAGTCGGCTGAGATGGCCACCAGCCTCCCCGCGACCCTAATTAGGATTAAGCGGTTCAGAAAATGAATGAATGAATAAAATAGCAATCCCTGCCCAAAACATACCACATGGACACATACAACATGTCAGACAAAACAATTCAGATGTATCCAGCAAAAAGAAAAAACAAACAAACAAACAAACAAACAAAATTCCTATAGAATTTCCTATAGAATTGTTTGCAACATGTGGAGGAAAATTGTGAAATTTTTTTTGTTCCTTATATTTCATGCCGTGCTTTCACCGAAGTTCACTGTACGATTGAGTTCCTCCTGAAGTGGATTTATTTCACACGTAGTCGAGCGCTCATTAATTTATTCACCAAAAACAAATGGGATGAATTTGGTGTCCGTACGTGAATGAATCTGAAGATGAACTTGACGTCGTACGGATTTATTCCTGATTGTTACTAATAAAAGTGCAGTTATGTGCATGAAGTAGTTCTCTCACTGTCTCTGTGACAACGGTTCATGAATTTATGGTGAATTTAGGGGGAAATAAACTGGACTACACTGAAATTTGGAAATTGTGAATGTCACACTTTATTGGACCAGTTCCAGAGGATGAACCTTATATGTATAGTAAGATCTGTAATAATAGTCTTTTTAAGGTATTCTTCAGAATAAACTGAATTACAATACTGTAACAGACAACACACAGTGCACAGTGGATACAAGTGTCACCTCACAGCAAGAAGGTTGTGGGTTTGGATGATTGGTTTGACCGGGGGCTTTTTCCATGGAGTTTACGTGCTCTCTCCATGCTTTCATAGGTTTCCTCCGGGTGCTCAGGTTTGCTTCTACAGTCCGAAAACATGTGGATTAGATTAACTGCCCACTCTAAATTGGCCGTCTGTGTGAATGTGAGTGTGAATGGTTGTTCTTGTCTTAGTCTGCAATAGATTGGTGACCTGTTCAGAGTGTAGATTGGCTCCAGCTTCCCCTGCGATCCTGACAGATAAGCGGTATAGATTTTAGTATTTCTGAGAACAATCTCAGAACTGTTCAAGTTTATTTCTTGTGATGCACGAATAAAATAACGGAGCTCATTATGTGTAGAAATAAAAGTTAATAGAAAAAAAAAAATTGGTACTAACGCTGCTGTATATTGTTCATGTATAGATCAATGAATAGATCTGAACACACCCTATATCCAGGAATACAAGTACAAGTACATTAAGAGGTCTTCATCTATATTATCCAGCGCTGTGGTGTATTTTAAGTGAAAGATAAAAATAAGAAAGCAGCTTCTGCTGGTCCCGGAGAACATCCAAAACACACACGGGTGCTTTTAGACATTGTGCTCACATACCAGAAACTTTATCACCATTTCAATGCGTTTATAAACCTTTTATAGTGTTGTGGTTCTATAGGGCCAGCAGGTCGTAACAATGAGCGGGAACCAAGTTGGTTTGGGAAGCAGCGCCATCTAAACATAAACGAGCTCGTCGCTTGTAGGTTTTGGGCCGGACTAAAGCACAGACAGGCAGACCACATGTCTATACAGTGTAGTCCAGGACAGGAACAGCAACAACCGCTGTTCCCAGTGTTCTTTCTGGAATGTTTGTATGTCTTGGGGTGTGTTTTTGTCAAGAGTTCTCTAATAGCCTGAGCCGAAGGAAGAGATAATTTACTGGAAGTGTGGAAGACCAAATGGCATCCGCACCAGGCTAATGCCCTTGGAGTCTGGTCAGGGCCGGGAGGTCAAAGCGCATTCCTTTTACGGGTCCATGGCCAGTGTCTGGACTCGCTGGCCTCTGACCAGGAAATGTCTAGTGAACGTAGATTTTCTCCCAGATAGGTTTTCAGGAGTTTCTCACAGGTCAGGGTCGTATCTATCTATCTATCTATCTATCTATCTATCTATCTATCTATCTATCTGTCTCTCTGTCTCTCTGTCTGTCTGTCTGTCCATCTGCCTGTCTATCTATCTATCTATCTATCTATCTATCTATCTATCTGTCACTCTGTTTCTCTGTCTGTCTGTCTGTCTGTTTGTCTGTCTGTCTGTCCATCTGCCTATCTATCTATTTATCTATCTATCTATCTATCTATCTATCTATCTGTCTCTCTGTCTGTCTGTCTGTCCATCTGCCTGTCTATCTATCTATCTATCTATCTATCTATCTATCTATCTGCTGCAACAGCATTAGTTTTAATTTCGGTCAAAATGTGTTCATGAGGTTTTTGTTGTTGTTGTTTTGTATAAGTTAGTTTACTTCACTAGATAATTTTGCCAAAGGTAATATTAATGCCTTGGTTTCTATAGAAACAACATGCTGTATACAGGGATGTAACACCCTGCTTGTGTGGGATTCCTCCTGGTGCACTACTTTCCTCCCACGGTCCAAAGACATAAACAATAGGTTAATTAGCTGTTTCAAATTGTCCCTAGGTGTGTGTGTGCGTGCGTGTGTGTGTGTGTGTGTGTGTGTGTGTGTGTGTGTGTGTGTGTGTGTGTATATGGCTGTAGTCCTGCAATGTCGACTGTGACAGGCCCCAGCCTCCCTATGACCCTAGTAGTAGGATTATGTGGTTTTGGGAATGAGTGAATGAATTTTAAAAAGTTGTGTGAGGTTTTTTTATGTACGTTCATGTTTACGTTGCTTGTTTTCTGCGTCGTAATTTTGATGAAAACACGGCTGTTGATAACATGGCTACTGTGGCTAATGTCATATAACAGCGCACCCCCAAGTGTTTTATTCTTCACAATAACATTTTTACAATAGTTATCTATAAACATTTATAGGAAGTGTTAACATTCCTACACTGTTACAGGAACCTAAACAAACTTTATTTAAAAATTTTCTCAGAACAACCAGAATAAAAACAAATCTAAGGTCTGTTGAATCTTTAGAGAATGTTCCGCGAACGTGTAATCATTAGCTTCAACCGCTTCTCTAATTAAACTCTAATTAAACTGATCAGCACTGGTGTCAGATTTATTATATTAACCTGCTTTGTGATTGAGGAAAGACTCCAGCGTCCCGTGTGTGTGTGTGTGTGTGTGTGTGTGTGTGTTTGATCAGATGCTTGCAGGTGAGCATAAAATGAGCATCTGTCTTATGGGTGCTGCAGAATATCAGCTCAAGCCCCCTGACCAGGCAGGAATGTGCTCTGTTTTTGTCCCTCACTGTCTCTCCTCTGGTCCCCTGAGTGCTTTTCCACCGTAATAAAAAGTCCATTTGCGTGCTGCGGTGGGTGTGGAGCACGACAGGGCCTCCTCTCTTCCCCTGTTTGTCTTTGAGGAGATGAGCTTATTTAAGGTGTTTACAGAGCAGAAGCCCTCTCTTTGGGATTAAGGCCGTTCTGAATGGCCTCGACTTTCAACCCTAGGTGAGGAGGTCAAGGCGTGGTGGAGTCCTATGCAGGGACGAGAGCCAGCGAACGTCATTTGACCCCCTCGCCAGACTGCGTGCTTTTCTTCTCCTGAAGAGTTATAAGCCCAGAATGTTTGCGGTTGCCCTTTTTGACTTTTCGGGTGTTAATTTTCTTCGGAAGTGAGTAACCTTGGCAGGGTGGCTATGGCTTTGGTTTTGTACTTAACATTTGTAGTTGTAGGAATGATAACGTTATTACATGACTTTGTAGAATTGTATATCCTGATTAGCCAATTACCAAATTCTACTTAACAATAATGCACCAATGGCAAGGGGGATGTCGCTGAATATCCCTCAAGATGGGAAGTCAAGGGGAATGTTTATTTTTCCGACATCCCCCGAGCCTGAGGTGCATACTTTGTTTTAGTATACACTACCACCGAAGCTAAAATAAAAGAAGCACCCTAAAATAAAATTGTTACGGTTTATATATTTAGCCTATGTATATTTAATCATGGCAGACACAGACAACCTCCCAGCGCAGACTGGTACGAAGTATAAGAGCTGTGTAACGGCGCTTCTTTAATGGCTTCGCAGAGTTGTAGTAGCACTGTGTGGAAATGTAATGAAATCAAACTAAAGAGAGATTTTTAGGGTTTATATTTACATATTTGTACAATGACTTTGGGCGGCACAGTGACGTAGTGGTTAGCACGTCCGCCTCACAGCTGGGAGGTCCTGGGTTCGAGTCCCGGGATTGGTGAGGGCATTTCCATGTGGCGTTTGCATGTTTTCCTCATGCTTGCACAGGTTTTCCGTGTTTGTGTCGGTTTCCCCCTACAGTCCAAAGACAAGGACATAAGGTATACTGGCTGTTTGAAATCGCCCCTAGGTGTGAGTGTGAGTGTGAATAGTTGTGTGTTAGCTCTGTGATGGTCTGGTGAGCTGTACCCCGCCTTCGTCCAGTGTTGGCTGAGATAGGCTCCAGCCTCCCAACGGCTCTAGTAGGCTTAAGCGGTTCGGCAAATGAGTGAGTCATCAATGACATTCGGGCCAGATAAAAGCTCCATGTCATTCCATGATCCGAACTGCTTTTCCCCTTTTAGCATCGAGTGTATGCAAGAGCCGACTCTCGAGGAAGGCGGGGTTAATGCTGAACCGCAAGGCTAATAGCTTCGTTTTGCTGAGGGTGTCTGTTCTGAAACAAAAGTAAAGTAAGGAGACCCTCTTCCATAAAGGTGTTTTAGTGTATACTGCTGGAAACACAAACTAAAACGAGATCTTTATATTTATTAGGTGTACCGGAAAAAATCGCTAATAATTTATTAGCATTCTGAATCGATCCAAATTTTCAAGAATCGATGTTTAAAAACATGTCTTTTCGAACATTTCCAACCTTACTCACAGCGCGTACCGTTTGTCCAGACACGGCCTCCGTCGTGAATTGTTCCAATGAGTGGCGGCTCCAGAACTAGCTTTTAGCATAGCTTTGACATGGATGAGGAAAAAGAAATACAGCCAGCGCCGTCTTCGCTGAAGGCAAATGCTTGCACTTCGGATT
>JAOUQZ010000014.1:15411251-15420013 GCA_028564935.1 Neosilurus hyrtlii | reverse complement strand
GGAGAGGGAGAGGGAGAGGGAGAGAGAGAGAGAGAGAGAGAGAGAGAGAGAGAGAGAGAGACAGACACACAGAGAGAGAAAGGCACACATCCAGGCACAAATAGGGAGAAACACAGGCAGGCAGACACACACACACACACACACACACACACACACACACACACACAGACGAGAGAGGCAGACACATAGAGAGCCTCAAAACCAAACACAAAGAGGGAGAGAGAGAGAGAGACAGACACAGAAAGAGAGATGCAAAGCTAGGCACAAAGAGCGAGAGAGAGAGAGACAGACACAGAGAGAGAGAGACACATAGCCAGGCATGGAGAGTGAGAGAGAGACAGACACACAGAGAGAGAAAGGCATACATCCAGGCACAAATAGGGAGAAACAAACACAGGCAGACACACACACACACACACACACACACACACACACACACACAGAGACGAGAGAGGCAGACACATAGAGAGCCTCAAAGCCAGGCACAAAGAGGGAGAGATAGACAGACACAGAGAGAGAAAGGCACACAGCCAGGCACAAAGAGGGAGGGAGGGGGGCACACAGAGAGAGAAAGGCACACATCCAGGCACAAATAGGGAGAAACAGACACAGGCAGACACACAGAGACGCACAGCCAGGCACAAAGAGGGAGAATCAGACAGGCAGGCAGAGAGAGAGACGAGAGGCAGACAGAGAGGTGCATAGCCAGACACAAAGAGGGAGAGGGAGAGAGAGAGGCAGACCCACAGAGAGAGAAAGGCACACAGCAAGGCACAAGGAGGGAGAAACACACAGGCAGAGACATAGAGAGACGCACAGCCAGGCACAGAGAGGGAGAGAGAAAGAGGTAGACACACAGAGAGAGAGAGAAAGACACACACCCAGGCACAAAGAGGGAGAAACAGACAGACAGAGAGAGAGAGAGGCAGACAAAAATAGAGACACACAGCCAGGCACAAAGAGAGAGAAAGAGACACAGGCACACACACACACAGGGAGAGAGGCCGACACGAGGAAGAGACATAGGCGCAGACTGACACAAAGAGAGACAGACACAGGCAGACACAAAGAGAGACTTGCACAGAGGGAGGTAGACAGACACAGACCGACAGATAGAGAAAGAGACATAGGCTGACATGGAGAGAGAAAAAGAGAGAACGGCTGACACAGAAAGACAGACAGGAGTGAGACACAGAAACACAGTGAGAAATGGTCTCAATGACAAAAAATAATTTTGTAGATATTCATCACCATAATACGTACGTCAATAGATTCCCAAAGCTTGATGACACACTGTCTGTCTCTAGGTCGGATGGTTGGTAGCTAGTTCACTGAAGACTCTAAGCAGTAGCCAGTACACTGTTTTCTTTCCTCTTGAAAAGAACACAGTAGTAAATAAATGGTATTGAAATCTGGACACTGCTTGAGAGAGATACGGGTTGTGTCAGGATGTATCTGGTCTTGTGGCTTACTGCTCACCGTCAGTGGTCTTGTTAAACCTGCAGTGCAGTCCGAGTTTTTATGTGCTGATTTGTGCACGCTTTTCCACTACGTATGTTGTGAAATGCCGACAGGGATCAGAAAAAATGTGCACAGCATGTCAAGTAATCTCAGGGTTCTGCTTTATTACACAATTATTAGCACAACATAGAATTTAGAGGTACAAAATATGTGCAGCAGTGGAGTCTTCTTCCTTGAATGATAGCGAGAGACCGATTCATGCTCGCTGATTTACAATCCACTTTCAGACTTTCTTTCCTGCCAGAGACAACGGCAAAGGATTATTAAGTGTGTCAACACTATCATGGACTGATGTTCACGGACATCATCAAAGGACGTGGTGTGTTGAAAAGAACAAGAAAAAATAAGCATGTAGTATTTAAAATGATTATCATTATTATTATGATTATTATTGTTATCATTATTAATTATCATTATTCTTCTTATCATTATCATTATTATTATTATTAATTATCATTATTATTAATTATTGTTATTATTATTACTGATTATTATTATTAATTATCATCATTATGATGATTATTATCAACATTATTAATATTACACTTTACACTTAAAGGCACTGAAACCTCTTCCCTGGGCTTCCTGTGACATCACACTGCACACAAGCTTCCACACTTCAAAAATTTCATTATTTTAGTACATCTTTAACAAGCAGCAGTGCATCATGTACTCACTCTTATGCTGCCTTGAGGTCACGCTTACTAGCTATGTTATGGGATGTCTGGGATTATATTTCCTTTTGGTACCTTTATCCACTTGGACAAGAAGAGTCACAAAGATTGAATCATTTCAGTCTTTAATATGGCAACCCCAACAGAAATTAAACTCTGAAATATCATGTAAAAGTCTTTATGCCACGTTGCTATAAAATTCTGCTAATTTATCAGGAAAGAAAGGACGCGTGATTTAATTCATGAAACTAACCTGATGCCTATAGCTTTATTTTAATAAGAAATAAAGCCCCAAAGTCTTTCACAAACTATTTCTTGAGTCCTGGAGAGTGCAGATGAGTCCTTATAATGCCCCAGGACTGCCAAAAAAGAGTGTATTCATGCGAACAGCATGCTTTCTATATATTTAAACTCTATGATTTGTGGTTAATTAAAGAGACCATAGCCTTCAGTCTTCTTAAATGCGTTGAGGAATTACTATAACAGGGCAGGGAGCCAGGAAGAGGTATCACACACACACACACACACACACACACACACACACACACACACACACACACCTATCTATCTATATATCTATATATCTATATATCTATATATATATATATATATCAGGAAATGCAAAAGTTCATCATTAATACATAAAGATTACCGTGTATATAGTCTGCCTTGTAGAAGTATTGTTTGTGCTTCTCTGAAGTAAAAGTTTTGTTCCAAATATGAAACTGTGACTGAAAAATAAAACTACTATATCATTTAAAAGCCTTTATTTCTCTGTGCTGCTTAAATCGCTGTTTTTTTGTTTGTTTGCTTTAACCTCAAACAAAAATGTTTTGGCTGAGAAATTGTAATCACTGGCATTTATTTGTCTGTCTGTTTGTTTGTATTTTTGCCTATGAACAAAATCCTGACCACACCCGAGCAGTGATTTTTACCAAATTTGGTGGGTACCCTACTCTACCAGATTCCCAGAAATGTTTTGATTTTGGAATGTTGAGGTCAAAGGTGAAGTGCAGCAAGGTCAGAAAGTTTTGGACATAGACAGATAGGAAATCATATACACACTTTAAAACAGCAGTGTCCCCTTTAGTGGGGGGCAAAACGTGCATATTTGAGGGTTTTACGGTTTTTCAACTTTTCAAGGTCACTTAAGGTCAAAGATACTTGTCTAATTTGAAAGTCAGTATGGTTTCCTAATAGTGTTTCATAGTAACTGCATGTCTATTAGCACTCCTTTTGAAGTCACAAGCACTCTTAGCACCAAAACTTTGCTACTTTGCTTTGACATTTACGTGTGACAAAAATATAATCACTTATGGTACTCAGGTAGGGTAGTGTCCCCAACAAATCTGGTGAATATCTGTGCACGTGTGAATTTTTTTCCCACAGACAAACTGACTCACCAACGCCAGTGAATACAATACCTTCACCACACCTCCATTTTAGGCAGAGTTAATTAAACCAGAACCCACAGGGCTTACTTGTAGCATTATCTGTGCTACATGGCAGAGCTACCTTAAAACGTATGAGTGCCTTTCTAGTTTAGTCAGTTACCATTGCTTTAGACACAGGTAATTTTCTTTTCTTTTCAAACCGCAGTATGGTGTGTATAGTTCTGTACTGCTTGAGGTTATTGCTAGACACAGATGTGGTTCAAGCATTCTTAACCTCTCAGCTTTTCTGCCAGGTGGCATACCTTTCTTTCCAAAGGCTAGGAACGAAATGGCATCAGATGTCCCTGAACGGCTGAGGACAGAGCTATATCTGACCCCCCCCCCTCCTTTCCATGAATGTATTCGGAGGAGTCGGTCGTTTCTCCGTATGCGAGTACTGGAGTATGAACTCATTCAGCATGGAACATACTTTACAGTTCAGCGCACAGAAAACAAAAACCTTTCAGTGAATTATTTATGTTCAAGACTTCAGGGATTCATCATTTAGGCAATCTAATAAACATTCATGTTTAAGCTTTTAAGACACCGCTTACATAGAATGCTTTTTGCAGTAACATATCCAAAGTCAGGCTTGGAACACACCCCAGATAATTTACACCAGGAAGAATGTCCAGACTTTAAAAATATCACTCCTTTCAACAGTTAAGTGGGGCTTCTGTTTCTTCTTCTTCGTCTTTGGTAATTATTTATTTGATTCTTTTCCTTCCTTTAAAAACGGCACAAGGATTTTCGGTTTGAGTGAACTTTCCTAGCCTTGCCGATGCTTGGTACACAGTCCCTCAAGGTAAAGTAGCTTATAGATGACACGGATGATCAGTAATAAGTCTCATAGTAATACGCCCTGCAGACTTATTTATATGATGACCTTCTGTCTATCATATAATCTCTCAAACACAAGGCTCCTTATGTTGTGTAATGAAGAAACCTGGCACCTCCTATTCAAGCCTTAATGGAAGTGATATCATAGAAAATATTAGAACTAGAGATGAGCATTTTAATTGTTTCGGCTGTTTTAACAAACTTGTATTTTGTTTGCTTCCTTGTGAGTTTGCAGTTCACGGCACCTTACACGGCACTGATGATGAAGCTGTCCTGAGGTGCCATTTCAATTAGAAATCGAGCTCCAAGGTCGGCTGAACTAGTTGTGTTCTGTAAGCTGTCTCTTCAGCATAAAATCCATTGAAGAGCATGTAGAAAGAAAAAAAGGCAATCTGTAAAGAGCTGTCTGTGATCATGATAAAAGAATGCGATCATGTGACCAGCATGTGCTCTGTATATTTCTCTTCATGCTTTGTGGGACTCCTGGTGTTTAAACAGTGCTGTTGCTGATATCGTTTATTTCCATGGTGCACATTGAGACCTCTTGCGACCCCTAATAATGAACTTCTTCAATACTGTTTTATCGAGTGTCATCTGGTCGTTCATGTGACCGCATACATTGAAATTACGGCACATGATATCACTTGCTAGTAAATGTTGGTATCGTGGGGAAATTTAATTTTGAAGTCTTTACAGATGTGAGCACTTAAATGGTGTTTGTTACTACAAATGCTGCTGTATTTTTCACTTTTCACGTTGGACCGTCTACCCGGAAGACTTCTCTGCTGACCAGGTGGCCCGAAAATATATGCCGAGTCATCCTTCCCAAGTCAGAAAACTCCCAAATTGTCTTTTTCGATTTTTGTTTATGTGCACACGTATTGATTTGCTGCTTCATGCTGAACAAAACCTGATTTAGTGTCCTCCTCTGTGCACTTTGAAACGGGGTTGGAGACGTGGGACAGTACACTGCTTGTCAGGATAAAATAATTGTTGTTTTTAAAGCCGGATGATTCCAGTGATTTAGTTCGGTGTGATTAGGTTTATCAGCTTGACTTTACAGCCCAGTATGGCTCAGGAACGAGGGAATGTAGCCGCAGTATGAGTTTTTAATGTGTCCCAGACAGTAAATGGGAATGACTTGAAGGTTGGAACTGAATGTGTTGTGAATGGAGAACTCGAGTTCCATCCAGCCACAATAATGGTATGAAGAAATATTCGAGTTTTGTGCCTCTTTTACCTCATTTACATAACCTCCGTAGCGCACACGTCTCTAGATAATGACCAGCGACTGTCTCTTGCAACCGTGAGTGTAGGGTTATGCAGTCAGCCAAGGCTGCGTTTGTAGTAGACGCTCATTAGAGTCCGAAAGTAAGCTCCGAGTGCACTCGAATCTAAATCAGGACGCTTATTTAGAGCCTCGATGAGCTCTCGCGCTCCTCACCAAGAGGGTGATTTATCATGTCAAATAAATCAATTCTCAGTTCATAAAGAGCTGAAGTGTCTCTCACTGTTTCACGCTGGGCTTTTTCTTTCTCTCAGACTACTGGATTTATATTGTCATGAATAACTGAGGCATAAACTTTTTTTTTTTTCCAGGGTTGTTTTATATGTGTCATGTCATCCTTTAGTGTTTTAATATGATTTCTTGGATTGCTAGCACGGAGAGTACCAGATGCATGTCACTGAAGGTGCAGTGCTGCTTTTCTATAGACTTTGTGCATCTGGGATGTTGCAGCAGGCTCTACTGTGCGACTGAGCATTTTTTAAACCTCGTCGTATCATCAGTCTCTGATAGGGACACACTAGGATGATGGCACATCTACACATTCGTACAATAGTCATGGGTTTCTGCTTCAACTTTAATAAGGAGTATATTCACTTTATCATGTGGCAAAGAACCATGACGACAAGAAAATATTTTATTTTAACAATGCTGGGGTTTTTTTCCCCCATTCAAACGTGGATAAATAAAATTAAACACACCTCCTTGTAGTTTTACTTAATTAAAAAACCAAAAAACTGGATGATTGGAAATGTGTCCAGATGTTAATAACCGAGCTCTGGTACTTTCTTACTTAATCAGTTTTGCTGTAATCTTAAAGAATGTCATCATGAAAGCACACTTGTGAAAAAGGGAGCGAAGTACAGTAATATAGTTTTATTAGATTAGGGCTCACAGCCTCAGTGTGTTCTCCGTCCCGAGGTGTGTTCGCCGTTCACAGCTCAACTGTCGTGTGTAAGTGGATAAACTCCCTGCTCTCGTCTGTATGAAAGCTTCAGGACAGTCGTGATGAGTCATGTTTGTTTTGTGAATAGTAATGAAATGTTTGCGTGACTGATTGTGCAAAACAACCCATTTATAACCTTTAGTCCAATTAGAGAGTAAAGATATCACCTGTTAAAGGTGCAGTCGTGGTACTAGGTGATGGAGTGAAGGTGGAATTGTTGCATATGAATACACTGTCATGCGTATTATGTTATTAGAATTAGACGAGTAATCACTTTGTTGCTCACCTGTTAAATCTTGAGCGTTTATTGTTTCTTGCTTTTCTTGCTTTTAGGAATTAACAGTTTATATGGATAAAGTAGCAGAAAGTAGGGACAGTTAGGGAAAGGGATCGATGGTACAACC
The DNA here is from genome assembly GCA_028564935.1 of Neosilurus hyrtlii. Lineage (NCBI taxonomy): Eukaryota > Metazoa > Chordata > Actinopteri > Siluriformes > Plotosidae > Neosilurus > Neosilurus hyrtlii. Next base: position 15,412,910 of record JAOUQZ010000014.1, on the reverse strand, counting down.
ATATATTATTGATATAAGATTAGCATAGTAAGCCAAGCATTAGCCTACACCTTTTTGGTTAACTTTTTTGAAAAATTTTTTATCTTATTTGTCTATTATTATTATTATTATTATTATGAGGATTATTATTATTGTTATTATTTACTGTCTGGATACCTGGGTGCAGGTGTTCCTAATAAATTAAACAAAACAAAAAAAAAAACATAAAAGCATAAACCATGGTGTTCCTGGAGGCATGTGTCCATCTATCACTTTATTGTGGACACCCTATCTTCCTAATCCTTTAACGACTGACCAGACTTTTGCCAATTACTCACTACTAAAAGCCTATAAACTGGTACAGGTTCTGAGGTCAAAGGTCAAGGTCACGTTAGGTCATCTTTGAAAAATCCTTTGCACACTGCAGGGTGAAGCCTGCATGGATTTGGACCAAATTTTTACCAGTTACTCGTTAATAAATGGTCATGAACTGTTACAGGTTTTAAGGGTGTCGGTCAAAGATCAGGGTCACAGTTCAAGCACACACTAAATAGGTTCACGGCAGAGGCATACCAAGTGACTTACGTCAAGTACTTCTGTGTTTTATTATTACAGCCATATTATCATGCATATAGTGTGCTTTAAAACGATTTCCTTCAGCTGTATTTTGTGCTCTGTGTCTATTTTTTCCGTTGGACCGCAGTGATAATAGTGTTCAACTGATGCTGAACATGAGGCATGTAATCTTGAATGATCTTATGCCACACATTATCCACAGCTACTGATATGAATAGCTCTTTTTTTTTTTCCTTCAGGGTCTTTCATTAGCTGGTTCCTCTTCAGAACCACACAGTGTTCTCCTTGTTATTGGTGTGCTTAACACGGTCAGAAAGGCGTCCATCTGGTGCCCCTCTAAGGCATACGGAGTCTCTATAAAACCCACAGCTGCTCTCACACACACACACACACACACACACACACACACACACACACACCCATGAGTGTACCACAACACAGGAGGAGGAATAGCACATGGTTCTGAGCTGCTCTTCACCCATATATTACCATCTTTCTATAATTTCATGTGGTTTCACAATAATCAGTGCACACGTACATTTTAAACATGGAGCCGACTGCAGAAAGACCTAAACATACCACACACACACAGACACAGTGTGTTTTGTTGGCACGCAGTGAAAATGGGTTAGTCATGCATTATAGATCTGGTCTGCATTTTCAAGGAGTCTAGCCAGATCCATTTACTGACAAGCAACCAAAGTGGAGAACCACAATACAGCTAACCTTGATGTTATACATGGTTTATTAAAAAATACAGTACACTTATGCAACGTAACAAAATGAAGATTAATCACAAACCAAGTTCTGTTCAAGTATTTATTTATTAAGTCAAAAAAATGAAATTTGCGCTATATATGTATATATGTATATGTATATGTGTGTGTGTGTGTGTGTGTGTGTATATATATATGCATGCCAGCACATTTGCCTCACAGCAAGAAAGTCCTGGGTTCAGTTCAATTCCTGAGCTCAAGGTGACTTTTGCATGTTCTGTTTGTGCTTGCATGAGTTTCCTCTGGGTACTCTGACTTCCTCCTAGAGTCCAAAAACATGCACAGTAGGCTGATTGGTGGTTCCAAGTTGCCCCTAGGTGTGAGAGTG
>JAOUQZ010000014.1:15396251-15406251 GCA_028564935.1 Neosilurus hyrtlii | reverse complement strand
GACAGTTCTCTCCATCACATGACACCTGCCATCCAGGTAAGGCGAAGGTCAATTTGCATGTGATGTCGACCAACTGCATTTGGTTGCTCTTTCATATTCAGAAGCGGCATAACACTCAGTGGAAAGCATTATCCACCCCTTCGTATGCATGAGCTCACAGACACCCATGATTGGCTAGTGTTGTTGTGAGTGACAGGGACAAGAGGGCATGCCTATCCATCCATCCCTCCCTTTCTGAGAGCTCGTCCAATAAGCTCCCACGGGCTCCTGGTGGCTGTAGAAACTTACACACTCTGGAAAAAGTTAAATATTAGTGAAGTAGATTAATTTCAGAGTCTCAGCACTGTGCAGTAATACATTTCACTCCTGTACAATATGATAAGAACTAAACTGTGGTCTCTGCTACGATTTAATAGTGTTCACTCGCAAACCCGAAACCATACTCATCTGGTCGAACGCTAGCTGAAGCCACCACCATTAGATGGTATCTTTTTTTCAGCAAGATGAGCCCCGAGTGGGATTGCAATGTTGTTATGTCGGCTAAAAACAAAGCTCAGGTGCCACTCAAAAAAAACAAAAAACAAACAAACAGCTATGGCGAATACCGCTTCTGCATTGGTGCTAATGAGGAACCAGGAAGGATCTTCAAATCCTGGGTGGATTCCACAGGCATAAACTGACATAACAGTTTATACTGCAAATAAATAAACAATGATAAGCTATGATGAATTTTTTACAGCTTTTGCTCATAAGCGTACTGGCGACTGAAGAGTTTATACACACCAAATGAAAAGTGGATTTGGAATCCTTCTTTCTCTGGTTATGGATTCTGCTCTTTCACTGGCCAATGATCAACAAATATCAAATATATATATCCTGGACATTCATTCTGTTTATCCTAGTTTGAAGAAGCAAAAAAAAAAAAAAAGCCTACATCTTCTGCTGTTTTAAACCAAACATCTATACACCGTCGTATGGAAGTCACATGACTGCCCCATCCATGCCCCTGCGTCCTTCTGTGAAACTGAGACTGTCAGCATAGAAGCCTTGCCAGTACTCATTACCCATTTCCTGTCTTCAGACGACTTCGGGTGCTTTTCTATCACTAGACACGTGATTGCAGCAGCAGACAGACAAACGTCTGCTCCATGCTGGTTAAAAGCCTTCCGTTTTAGGTCCCGTTAACTTTCGCCCTCTTTTTCGCCTCCTCACTTCCCCTTCTGTAGAGGAACAATGTCTGTAGGTTAAAAGTGACTCTTTGAGTCTCTCCACTCGGTCCGATCTCTGCCCTCGGTCTCCGCTCCATTAGAGCCAAAGTGTAGTCACGTTTCCAGTGAGGCCAAGCCTCGACCGAAATTGCTCACCGCAGGCCTTCAATTACAATATTAATCACTCCCGATGATGTCTCGCACCCACTCATCAACTCGTGTTCTTTCGGGTTTCGGCGATAACTATGAAAAATGAGTGTCGCTGCAACACAATAAGCGAAGTGTATTAAGTTCTTCTGTGGAATAATGAATATCCACCTGGGCTTTGGGTTTTTTGTCCCGGACTCGTTCGCGTCCACTCTTGGGTTGAGTGACGGATGCAGCGGTGCACAGTACAGTACACGCTGTTCAGAATGGAATGTGCCGCAGTCCTTTCAGATCATCGTGCGCTATCTTGCCGTTATCTTCACTAAAGTGGAAAAGTACTGCGAGCAGCATGGCGACTGGGTGTGAGAGCTCCAGGAATTAACAGAGTGTATGCACTGGTGTGTCCATAAACAAAACAGTGTGTCCAGTTCTTCACTCTGATTAACACTGATTCATACACCACATTTTCTTTCTCTCAATCACTCTCTCAGTCTCACTTAATTCTTTCAAAAAGACCTTTATAGTGTTTCCTTTCTTTGTAATAATTTATATTTTTGTAGTCTTTTCTTGTACAGATTTTGAGTATTCCTTTCATTCATACTTTATTTATTTATTTATTTTGGGTGATCAATTGTCCTTTCTGTGGAATGTCCCATGTAATAAGAGACCCCTTCACAATGCTCTCTGCAAGGGACTCTGTCCTTCTGTCTTTCAGTCTCTCTGTCATCATGTCCTATCAGCGTATCACATGATCTACACACTCTGCCCCTTTCTGTAACATCATCACATTTATTGCACAATGCAATGGGGCAGATCAGTGAGCTGGGCAGTTATATACAAACTGTGATGGAGAAGCTAAATGAACTGCTCCATGGTGTGTATTTCACCTGGCTTTTTAACTTGCCTCGCCGTTAAAAAACATACGAGGTGGAAAGAAAACTGTAGAGAGGCAGAAAAAGAAGGCAGAAAATGAACCTGTAAGATGGAAACAAAATGATTGTCATTAGAAAAAAAAAGAAGGAACAGGCCACACTTGAGGTCAAACATGGTAGATGGGGGGGGGGATGAAAGAACAAAATAAGCCATAAGAGAGATGATGGGTAGACAAAAATAGAAGTAATTAAAATCATCTGAGGAAAATGTAAAACAAGATGCACTAGGAGTGGGATGTCCCTGGTTGGTGGCACCGCAGGATGTTTCGCACCACTGATAATGTCACCAACTGGCCCTCTCTGTGACATCATCATGAAGATGGAGACAAATCATACCTGCAAATCAGGGCGTCTTGTTTTTTTATTTACAGTTTATTCAGTGTCCCAACTTTTTTGACATTGGGGCTGCCCTTCATTCTTTTCTTTTTTTTTCATCTTCTTGTTTTTTTTTTTAATATAGCCCTTTCTTCCTTCTTTCTTCTTTATGGTGTTTATTTGTTTTGTTCTGGCATTTTTCTTTCTTTTTTTTCCCTTCTTTCTTATTTCTTGCATTTTTTTTTTGTCTTCCTTTTGTAATATGTCCATCTTTGAAATGAATTGCTTTCAGAATCTTTTATTTCTTTTTTTTTCTCGCTTATACAATGTGATTTTTAAATTTTTTTTTCCCCCCGATGAAGATGTGGGAAGGTCGGTGGCGTGTGATCCCTCACGACGTGCTGCCTGATTGGCTGAAGGACAACGACTATCTCCTGCACGGACACAGGCCGCCGATGCCTTCCTTCAGAGCCTGCTTCAGGAGCATCTTCAGAATCCACACAGAGACCGGCAACATCTGGACGCACCTTCTTGGTGAGAAAACCAGTAATCACACACGTATGCCCTCCTATTCGTTGGCATGAACTCTACGTTACTATAAGGTGTTATCGGTGCAGCAGTCTTGGTGGTCTGCGTGGTAACATTCCAGACTATAATGATTTGCCTCCATCGGCACTGAATACATGCTGCAAATCTACAACCTCTAATCACCACTCATTAAATTAACAGAGCTTGCAGTTGTGCGGTGATTCTTGGAGCAGAGCCACGTAGTCTGAGGACTGCTAGTGTTAGTTACACGCAGAGTCTGACTGTTAAACAGCAGTGTGAGTTTATGATCCTGGAAATGAGCGATTTCACGCTGATTTCTGCCACTGGGGCATTTTCCCTAAAGCCAGATGCTCATGTTCAGGGTTTATTTTGTGCCTCCTATTTCAAGTACTATCTCGTATCTGGCGTCCCCCTCCCCACCTATTGGGAAATCCAACAATCACAACAATTCAGAGGTACTTGATGCACTTCTGCCATCTAGTGGTGAAAATAAGCCTGAGGTTAATTTGGTGATTGCGCACCAGGGCGCTCCAGGTTCGGCCGTTCCCGCGTGGAGCTTACATGTTCTCCCTCCGTGCTTGTGTGGGTTTCCTCTGGGTATTCCGGTTTCCTTCTGGAAGCCGAAGTCATGCGTATTAGGCTAATTAGCTGTTCCAGATTGCACGTAGGTGTGAATGGTTGTGTGTGTCAGCCCTGTGATGGTCCGGCAATCTGTTCACGGTGTAGCCCGCCTTCACCCATAGTTGGTTGAGATAGGATTCAGCCACCCTGCGACCCTAATAATATTAAGTAGTTTGGCAAATGAGTGAATGAGAGAGAGGGCACCAGGGATCTATCAGTGAAGGATGAGTTATAAAACGGTTGTGATAACTGTATCGAATTACAGACGGATACAGAGCTGAGGTAGATCAAAGAGTAGATCACACTTGTACCATACTGTGAAAAGAGGTAAAAACAAAATAAAGGTATTTTTTATTGACATAGACGTCTAATTTTGCGTGTGTGTGTGGGCAGGTTGCCTGTTCTTCCTGTGTCTGGGGATCGTGTACATGTTCAGACCCAACATGTCGTTCGTGGCACCGTTTCAGGAGAAGATTGTGATCGGTGCTTTCTTCTTGGGAGCCATCCTCTGCCTGTCCTTCTCCTGGCTCTTCCACACAGTGTACTGCCACTCAGAGGGCGTCTCTCGGGTATTCTCAAAGTCAGTGAACTTATAACACACACACACACACACACACACACAGAAAATCCTGAGGTCCAGTACAGAAGCAGCTGTAATTCTGTGAAAAAATTCAGCTTGTTCCGTTTCACTGAACACCGGTGTATCGATTATACGCAGTGGTATTCGGTGAAACTGAGCTATCATTGATCGCCTCTCACAGTTCTACATATAATGGCTGGAGTGAAGTGACTACTTTTTGAAGAGGGAGCAGAAAATCTTGGCACAGGGTTGTTTATGAAGAAATGTAAAGTAAAGCAATTACAGAAAAAAGTTCTGACTCAAAATTGTTCTACAGTGAAAACAAATAAATTAGTCTGGGTAGGTTTTTTTTTGTTTTGTTTTTGTTTTGTTTTTTAACTCAACCACATTTTTCTTTTCTTACCTCCATGGAAAATGTCATGAGGTCAAGAAAAAAAATGGAGTAGAATTAGGAGAAAACAACTGCTGTGTTAAGAGAACTGCATACCTATCGATACCTCGTTCAGAATAAAAAGGATGGTCCAGTGTATCCTGTGCTAATGGAACCAGCAAAAGATGCACAGAAGCACCTTCGCTTAGTATTTAGAGAATTCATACAGCTCTTATCATGGCTGACATTTATACCCTTCAAGGCCATTTCTCTCCTTTACGAACACGCCCGAGTCCACTGATCTTAAAAAAAGAAAAAACTGGACATCAGTGTATAAATTTCGAAGCCAGAATGGTGGCCATCTTGGTGAGACCACTTTGCTGAAAGACCTCAGTACAGAGAGGTACATCGTTGTTGGGTTTTTTTGTTTTTGTTTTTTTCTGCTTTGCAAAGGTGAAATCTGGCACAAAATTAGTAGGGGTTTGGATATCATTGTTTACATTTCTATCCCCCCCAACCAACACCACTTAAGCTTTAAGTGATGCTTAAAGTCGCCTCACCAAGATGCCACTGATCCAGCTTCAAATTTTGCCACATACAAACACCAAGATGTTGCTCTCCATTTTTAAATTTTTACATTTTCTTAAATCAGTGTTCTTAGTTGAAAACACTGTGCAGATATCCATATCCCGGCAAATACCTACCGACTGGTACATGCAACACTGCCACCTAGTGTACATGTCGATATTACGTGCATGTTTGTTGGTGCAGAATTGCACACCTGCCGTCCTTTGAACGTTTAGTGATGAATGATTAACATTCATTTGAGTGTATTGAACTCCACAATTGTTATTGGCTGTATGGAAGCCCCGCCCCTTGTAGGCAGTCGCGTTTTATTAAGATGTACATGAAATAGTTATTTATCTGTCTGTTCATATATATCTATATATATATATATATAGACAATCTGGTGTTAACCGTAAAACCCTGCATATGTGTGCACTCCAGATTTTATCGCTAATAAATGGACTGAACTGAAAATGTACTGAGTTTTTGAAAGTCCTCTTCCTGTCCTGCTTTAGGTTGGATTACTCGGGCATTGCCTTTCTGATTATGGGTAGTTTTGTACCGTGGCTTTACTACTCCTTCTACTGCTCCCCTCAACCCTGTGTTGTTTACCTGATCGTGGTGTGTATCCTGGGCCTCGCTGCTATCACTGTCTCCCAATGCGACTTCTTTGCTACGCCACAGTACCGAGGAGTAAGAGCTGGTAAGCTGTTGCATAACAGTCATGCGCAAAATAATTGGCACCCCACACTAGATAGATTAGATTAGATTATTTAAGGGTGGCAAAAATTTTGCGACATGTTTTCACGCATAGATGAATTAGGGGTGTTAGTGAATTCTACAAGATTCTGGGTCATCGGACAATAATAATATAATATAAAATAAAATAATAATGTAATGCTGATACCTGTGTGTGTGTGTGTGTGTGTGTGTGTGTGTGTTCACAGGTGTGTTTGTGGGCCTGGGACTGAGTGGAGTTGTCCCCACGTTACACTTCGTAATCTCAGAGGGCTTTCTCAGGGCCACCACTATTGGTCAGATGGGCTGGCTTTTCCTCATGGCTACCCTTTACATCACCGGCGCCTGCCTTTATGCCGCACGCATTCCTGAGAGGTTCTTCCCCGGCAAATGTGACATCTGGGTGAGTGTGTGTGTAGTGTATAATACACACCTGGTTATCAAATTGCTAATGAGACCACTCGGAACAAAGAGCTGAAAATGTGAGTGGCACGGTGGCGTAGTGGTTAGCACGTCCACCTCGTGGCAAGAAGGTACTGGGTTCGAGTCCCAGGCTCAGAGAGGGCGTTTCTATGTGGAGTATTCATATGTCTTTGGATTGTTGGAGGAAACCCGAGTACCCAGAGGAAACCTATGCAAGCACGAGGAGAACATGCAAACACTCCACACAGAAACGCCCTCACCAAGCCTGGGACTCGAACCCATGACCTTCTGGCGAGACTTACTGCTCTGTTGATCCTCAGCTGTGTAAATGACTTGTCTTTTCCACTCATGGTTTTGTCTTGACATGTCGTTGTTCTCGTGCTCCTCAGTTCCACTCGCACCAGCTGTTTCACATCCTGGTGGTCGCGGGAGCGTTCGTTCACTTCCACGGTGTGTCCAACCTGCAGGAGTTCCGCTACACCGCGGGAGGCGGCTGTACGGCAGATGGCGCTCTGTGAGACCACGCTGCACCACCAGGGGGAGACGTAGCTCTCCTTTTACTACCACCACCACCGCCAGTAACGCCTCCTCTTCCTCCGCCTCTCTCAAGTGTGTCACTCCACTACCGAGGGCTGAGCAAGATCTTTTCTTCTCTGTTTGTTTTCCCCGGTATTCCTTTTCTCCTCCTCCTCCTCTTCTGCCCTCTTTGATGAATACAATCCGACACGACTCAGTAGGGGTGGAGGGTGGAGCGATTTAGGGAGCTGATTTTTGAGATCTGTAAAGGTTTGACTTCATGCTGTTTGCATATTAACTGGGTTGAGGGGGTTGAAAAATTTTGCCTTTAAAGGTGCATATGGTTTTAACTGTTATAAATGTTATTATTAATGTAAATAAGATTTCTAAACCCGGGTTATATAGATTTTTACAAATGTTAAATAATAATAATAATAATAATAAAAAAAAATCATTATAGTATTGTTAAATCAAGAGGAAAAGAATGAGAAGATGCAAAGATCAGTGCATCAATTTGGGGCTTGGAGTCAAATTAACTGTGCACTTCTGAACCAAAAATAATAAAATGATGAAAATCAGAAGAAGGACCAGAGCGGAGTAAAGATGTCGGATTGAGTTTCAGGTGAAAGTGCACAGCCAGGGCTTTTTTTTTTTTTTTCCTGAGGCTGTAAAGGCGTGTGTTCTTAGAGCATCAACATAGAAGCCATTTAGGAGAGTTTTTCTGGCAAAGCCATAATCCTGACAGGCGCCAGCCAGGTCCAACTACCGGCCTTACGCTCTCCTTTTCAGGCTCCTTTTTATTCCACACAAGGAAGTTCTGAAGCTTCTGGGATCATCGCACCTCTGATGACGTCTGACTGACTTTATGGGAAGTTGAAGAAGATCTTGCCACGCAGAGATACAGTGATGCGATGTGTCTCTGTGTGTGTTTGGACACGCACGTTTTCTTTCATCGCTACGATTCGTTGCTTTGTTCAATTTTTTTTGTTTTTTTTGGGAGGCTGGTTCAATCAGGATGCTTTTTTTTCTCTTTTTCTTTTTTTTTCTTCATTACAATGCAGTAAAAGCTTTATTTTTGTTTCAAAAATGTTTGCTCGCCTTTTTTTCCAGAGGGCTTATGGGTCATGTGTTACAGATCCATTACACTGTGTTTCGTCTCTAGAAGAGTATTACTATTACTACAGTCTGCTCACCACAACGCGAGGAAAACCCACTTCGGAGTTCAACAGCTGTCCGTTTCATGAAACGCTGCCTTACGCGTCAGAGCTCGTGTTGGGGAGCGGCAACTCGGGGCTCAGCGTCAACGTGTTGGAACTTCAGTACAGGATAAACCTGTAGACTGCACACTCATCCATCTGACTGTGACAGTGTTATCAGTGCAGCCTGTCGACCGGCGTCGGCCTCGACTTCACCAACGCAAGGCCTTGATTCACTGCATAATACGTTTCATTCTTTATGATGAGGTTGATTTAATTCTTTTCTCTTTTTTTTGATTCTTTTTAATATTAATTTATTATTGATGTGTGAGAGGTGCATACCGTTTCTTGTTGAAGCACACAAAGTTCTGAGTGTCTGCAGTAGAACCTTTCTATCTGCTGTATTGTTCTAATAAAATGTTTTTGAAATCGGAGGTTATTGTTTTTCTTATAAAATCAAGCACACGCCTTCCAACTAGAGTTCGGAGTTAAAGGAGCAGATAAATGCAGAGGCAATGCAATAAAATATAAATGTTCAGTACTGAACTATGGATTTTGGCACGAATTTAAAAAAACAAAACAAAAAAAAAGAACAGAGAAGTTAAAAAAGACAAAAACATCTCAGCAAAATAAACAAAGTCAGTATTGGGGAGAGACAAGCAAGCGGCAACCACTCTGTGGTGACAACAAAATATGTCCATCTGATGTGGTGTTTCTAAACATCTCGGCATATCTTCCCCGGTTCCTCTGTAGGCTCTCACACTTCTGACCCGTGGCAGCGTCACATACTCACTCTCTCATTTCCAAAACCGCTTAATCCCAATACTAGGGTTGCAGCGAGGCTGGAGCTTAGCTCAGCCCACACTGGGCAAAGCCGGGGTACTTCCTGAACAGCTCGCCAGTCCATCACCGCCCCTGACACTGTGTTTATTATAAATAGTGCTGGTCTGTTGCGTGATATTCACTAAATGATATCCAAACATTTCTTCTGCATCACACAAATTTAATGTTTATTTTTATACTCTATTCTGATTGGTCATTTAATGACTGTGTTCATTGGTCCGGTATTTCTTAACACACCACCAGAACTTAACTATGGAATCCCCCATTAGTGGAACCAATAAAACCGTTTTAAAATAAATATTTTAGTGATATTAAAGCTAGCTTTCTTTTATTAAGTAGCCGTGTAAAAAGGGGATGATTTACAGCAAGTCGGACATTATCACGAAATAAACCGCTGTACACTTTCCATCAGGGTCCTGATCACTCTGGGTTTTATGAGTCAATCATCTGAACTGGAGGTGGAAGGGGGTTGGTTCAGTGAGCACAGCCTCATTTTAAATAAAAATGACACACATAAATAGGTATCAACTCTCGCTTCCTTTTTCTTTTTTTAGGGATTACAAAAATGACATGTTATTAACCTAATTATTTCAATTAGAGGGAAATTCCAGACCTCAGCCTTGATGCATTAACTTCTCAATCGGCCAGTCAATACATCAATGGCCTTGGGCAGGAATTTCCCTGTACTGACCCCACACCCGGTTAATAAGTAATTATATATATATATATATATATATATATATATATATATACACACACACACACACATATATATATATACACACACACAACGTGTTTCCCCGATAATTAGACACTGTCTTATTTTTTTATTTTTTTTTTCCCGTTTAAAAGACACCATAGGGCTTATTATCGGGGTAGGTTTTATTTTAATTAACATTAATGCTCTTCCTTTCTGCCCTCATGTCTGGGGTCAAAACAGACAGGATAATACCAGTAAAATAAAGACTGTTATGCTCCTCCAGTCCTGCTTTAAC
>JAOUQZ010000014.1:15384762-15396151 GCA_028564935.1 Neosilurus hyrtlii | reverse complement strand
TTTACTTACCGTTTTTGTTCCCTTAACTTCCTCTTTTTCTGTCTCTCCTCCGCGGCGCTGCTGTAAATAGCGCTGGCACACGTGCATTCATAGAAAATGAGGGGAGGGTGCGAACAAAATTTGGATTTAGCTAGGTCTTATTTTCGGGGTAGGGCTTATTTTGGACCGTTCTGCAGAAGTAAGAGTAGGTCTTATTATCTAGGAAACACGGTATATATATTAAAAACTGCAATGGCCTGGTGAGCTGTCCAGGGTGTACCCCACTCACACCCAGAGACGGCTGAGATGGCCACCAGCTTCCCCATGACCCCAATTAGGATTAAGCGGCTTAGAAAATAGTATACATGTATAAATGAATGAATAACCCATACAGCAGTGTAGGAATGTAAACCTGGTACTTCTATTCTGAACAAAATCAAACTGCTTTATTTTTACATTTACAAGTGTACATCTGAGAAGCACAAATTAAATCTCATGACTTTGTTTTTTTTAATTCCATGCAATAGAACCAACACTGAATGGATGTTCCTAAACGGACTCGGCTGTGATCTATAGGCTGCGTACTTGCTCGTAGGTGCCGATACGGCCTGTAGAAGTTTACACTATGTACATGACAGAAATTACGTGATTTATGAAATGAGGAGGGAGAGGATGTCCGGAACTGGAGAACTTCAGGAACCAGATCTATTCACATCTCACACACTGTCCACGTGAGGCTCGCTCTCCTCATCTTCGTCCTCCTGTTGAGCTTTTTTCTGAAACCAAGAGAAACTTGTAAAGCTCTGCTCCTTCACAGAGAGACTGCATTCTAGCACGTTCTAACACTCGCTCACCAGCTTGAGGAAATCGATTAGTTTGTAAGCGTCCTCTCCGGTCGACAGGTCCAGGAAGTCTCTCGGGATTCGATAAGATAAACACGGACTCGGCTGGACGGTCACGTCGCTGGTGGTGTAACGGAAAGCAGGACCATCCTGTTAAAAGGCAGTCACAGTCTTTTATATATTTACACCACAGTGCTGAATTCACGACTCTTATTTCCTTTTACAGCCACACTGACGGTGAGGTAAGGTCTGTTGGGCTTTTACACCCGAGCCTACTGGCTCGGAGCAAAGTTTATCCCCGGTTTCTGTAGTGTGAAGAGTTCAACTCCTTCTGGATGGGATGCTCGACCGTCGCAGGTTCCCTTCCCAGTATTTTTACTGGTACCCATTTACACTGCTGGGTGGACAGAGGTACACTTATGGTTAAGACCTTACCCAGGGGTCTTGGCACGATGGGGGTCTAACCAGGATTCGAACCCACAACCTCTCGATCATGAGCCCAGCACCCAGCACCGTCCCCACCCACTATGACGGTAAGATATGCTCATTTTACCACAGGAACAAGTTAAGAGTCCCAAGTGACCTCCAGCTTTGTAATTATACTTTATTTACTTGTTTGTTTGTTTATTTATTAGATGTGAAGAAAAAGATAAAACACTGAATGACAGACAGAAAATGCTTTAAATGTAGATACACTCATTCTCATCTTATTTGCTGAACCACTTCCTTTGACTAGGGTCAGGTGACAGTGGGCGAAGGTGGTGTCAACCCTGAACAGTTTGCCAGACCACTTCGGGGTCAACACACACACAACACACACAGCATAATGTGCATGTCTTTGGACTATGAGAGGAAACTGGAATACACTGATGAAACCCACACAAGGAAACTCCACATAAAAAAAAAAAAAAAAAACCCTCACCGAACCTGGGACTCGAACCCAGAACCTTCGTGCTGAGGCGGACGTGCCAACCACTACGCCACGTAGCCACTTTGTTGATCTTTTTACTGTTGCAGTATATCTGCGCAAGGAATGAAATTGTGTAACGCAGACGTTTTCAGCCCTACATGCATTTTTATGATGAGCCAAACAGCAAACAGGGGAAAAGTATCATCATATCATATCATAATTCCGTAGTTCGGATTCGAGTAAGGAGTGTAAACACATGGGCGGCACGGTGGTGAAGTGGTTAGCATGTTCGCCTCACAGCAAGAAGGTCCTGGGCTCAATTCCTGGCCTCGGGCTTTTCTGTGTGGAGTTTGCATTCTGTTGTTCTTCCTGTGCTTTTGTGAGGTTTCCTCCGGGTACTCCGGTTTCCTTCCACAGTCCAAAGACATGCACATTAGTCTAACTGGCTGTTTCAAATTACCCCTAGGTGCTAGTGCGAATGGTTGTGTGTGTGTTGGACATGCGAAAGTCTGGCGAGCTGTTCAGGGTGTGCCCTGCCTTCGCCCTGTGTCGGCTGAGATAGGCTCAAGTCTCCCTGTGACCCTAGTAGGATTAAGCAGTTCACCAAGTGAATGAATGGATAAATGAACCTTATTACAATGTGAGGACTTCTTGAACTTTTGGTGTCGTACCTGTAATGAAAGACTGTTTCCAGATGTTAACTCCTCCCAGCTGAACAGCAGCGAGTCTGTAACCTCACCGAACGGATTAAAATCAATCAGCCAGACGCGCCCCTGTTCCACACAGAACACAAACTCTACTCAAAAAACATAACGTAATAAATATTATTTATAAAAATAATAAGAGGGGTTTCATCTCAGCCCTCACCGTGCTGTCTCTGTACACATCCAGGACAACTAGAGGAGAGAAAACACAAGAACACATCAGAACTCTGCGAGAACGTGCAGAGCGGAGCTCAGGTGTGTCGGAGGAAACTCACAGTCGTCGTTGAGGAACTGGTGCTGAACGTGCTCCCTGAAGAACTGCTGGATGGACGAGGAGATAGTCACTTCCTGTTTGGAGATGTGCTGGTAATGTTGCGTGTAGTCTCTCTGACTGATACCTGTAAGGTGAGATCACAAACAAGATCACGTGTCTCCAAAATACAGAGTAGAGAGAATACACAGCATCCGTCGGCGTTTATATACTGAATCAGATCCTCACTGCAGCTCGCACGTCCGCCTCACAGCAAGAAGGTCCCGGATTCGAGCTTGCGTGGGTTTTCTCAGAGTACTCCGGTTTCCTCCCACAGTCCAAAGACATTCACGTGTCAGGCTAACTGGCTGTTGCCCTTAGGTGTGGATGTGAGTGTGAAAAGATGTGGGTGTGTGTTGCCCATATGATGGTCAGGATGTACCCTGCTTTCACAAAGTGTTGGCCGAGATAGACTCCAGCCTCCCCGTGACCCTATTAGGATTACGCGGTTCGGTAAATGAGTGAGCGGGTGAGTTTAAAAGCCCACACCGTTCCGCACCTCTCTTCAAACTCTCGATGTGTCCTTAACTCTACGGTCCCACACCTTTAAAAGCAACGAGCAGCAACCCCATCCGTCAATCATCGCCATCGCCAAGCTGAACTTTCACGTGATTTGATCAATCAGAGCCTAAAAGATACCGGTTTGATCGAAAGGTGACGCCAGGCGCGAAGTTCCACAAAACTTTTTCCTATTCGCGTCCACAGATCGTGAAAATTAAGCTTCAAGTTCGGCTTCAAAGCGATTCACGTGTCACTTCCTGTGTGAATCTGGCTTAGCGAACGCTACTAATATAACATTTAGACGCTGCCTAAGAGCGGAGCGTGAAAATGCCTGCGTGTGTAAGTTTACAGAAAAGCTACGAAGTGCAAGTGCACTCAGCGACGACAAGACA
The DNA here is from genome assembly GCA_028564935.1 of Neosilurus hyrtlii. Taxonomy (NCBI): domain Eukaryota; kingdom Metazoa; phylum Chordata; class Actinopteri; order Siluriformes; family Plotosidae; genus Neosilurus; species Neosilurus hyrtlii. The sequence continues at coordinate 15,392,513 of JAOUQZ010000014.1, read as the reverse complement.
ACAAAATCGAGCGCGCGGCTTTACAACATTTGCATAAACATGGAGCTCCGGAGCGCCGCTATTTATCCAGGTGTGATGAAAAGACATAAAGGAGAGAGGATCTGATCAAAGGTAACCAGGTGCTTCCAGAAGAATTAGGGCCAAACCTAATAAAAGTGGCGCTGGGTTCGAGTCCCGGGGTCGGCGAGTGTAGATGTTGCATGTTCTCCCCTTGCCTGTGTGGGTTTCCTCCGGGTACTCTAGTTTCCTCCCACAATACAAAGACATTAAGCTAACTTGACTTTTAACACTTTTAACACGAGTGGCTGCGTGTGTGTTGGTCCTGCGATGGACTGGCGAGCTGTTCAGGGTGTACCCCGCCCTCGCCCAGAGTCGGCTGAGACGGGCTCCATTATACACTAAGCGTTCTAAGACTAAGCAGATGATACGATGTGGATTTATTTGAATTTATCAGATCTTAGAGAAAGAATGAGGAATGACTCGGTGATCGTGTGACGTTTTCATACCGATCAGCTTGTTTTCTTTCACAAAGCAGCGGAATTCTCCTCCAGGAATGAGCTCGCTCCATTTCCTCAGCACGAGCTGGACAAGAACCCACAGAACACAAACGTCTGAGTGCACAGAAAAATACGATGTACAGAGTGCTGTGTGTGTGTGTGTGTGTGTGCCGTGTGTTCCCACCTCATAGTGTATAACTGGGTCTGGAGAGTCGTCGCTGCACTGAAGGAACCTACCACAGACCGGAAAACGAGGAGGAGGAGGAGGAGGAGGAAGAAGAAGAAAACCTCTGAGTGTTAAACACCACACAGTAAGCAGATGTGTGTGAGGAAGGTTACCGCAGTGGTTCACTTACGGCTGTGTGAGATCGTGCGTGACGAAGTCGGAGCTTTTAAACAGGAGGAAGATGTCACTGAGACTCTGGCACTGCAACGAGCTATTCAGGGCAATCCAGTTAGCATCCTACAAACATGGACGTTAATCATGTGACTTATTCATCAGGAAAAAATTCACAGATCGCTTGAAACATCAAGGTCGTCGTGTTGCCAGATTGAACAGAATCCTGTAAAAGTGCAGCAGTTTCCTCTGTTACTGATTGACTGATAGGATATTTTAATCCCCACAAGGGAAATAAATGCTGTCATTAAACCCATAAGTAACTGTACACATGTAAACACTGAGTGCACACACTCACACACACTCAGAGCAGCGGGAAGCCACACTGTGGCCCCCAGAGAGCAGTCAGGGGTTAAGTGCCTCCCAGCTCAGCCATGAAGGTGGAGGAGGGAAGGGTGCTGCTCACTGGAGAAAATGTCAACGTGTGTTCTACTCACCCGCGGCGCACTCCAGTTCAATTTAGGGAAGACGCATCCACCGAGCGAATTTATTGCCTCCTGCACTTCTGAGCAGAATTCTGGGAATTCTGGAGCCTGGAGAAAAGTAATAATAAAGAAAACTTAATAATATACACAGTCCGTGAATTGTAATATTTAGTTTATGCCACACAGAAATGGTGTGATCTGATTGGCTCTCTGTCTCTGGATAATGAACTATACTTTGCAGAAGGAGGGCTGGATGTTACTGAAAAGTCCCCGAGACAAAATGAGACGAATACATGTTTAGTATGTAAGTTTAGGGATAGCGCCAGACTCAGTTTATCAGGGTCAGTGATTCAGAAATCCTGAAATTTAAATTAAATTCCGGCCCAAAAATAATGAATGGAACTACATGATATGGCCTTCAGCTCGATTTTCCGTTTCAAGGACCATTCAGTGACATCCACCTCGCCCCTGTGCATAAATTATGCATAAAACATCAAGAGGAAGAAGAAAAAAACTCAAAATCATCTGAAAAAGCACTAAGAGAATCGGGAAAAAAGAAAAATGTTTCCTAGTCATGTTCAAAGAATTGCAGGAAAGTTTAAATATCCCTGAAACTAACAGAACACACAGTCCGAGCCATGTGATAACACTCACCATGACGACCGTAGTTGTCTCATCATCAGACCACTGGTAAAGAGAGAGCACTCACATAAGAGGGTTTACACACAAGATACCACTTCATCTTTTTATTCCTCTTCTTCTGTCGAATCACAACATTTCCTAATTTTCTTTCCTTCACCTGAGACTCGTATTTCCATCGACATGAACTCAAGCTTGTGGAGCTTCTCAATCCTGGTAAAACTTCTACATTCTGTCTAAAAACACTGCACAGAGCAGTACTGCTAATTAAAAGGAGAACGACATGAACATGATCTGTGAAACCACCAGTGAAACCTTCCTAGAGTTTTTCTATTTCATTCGAGAGGACAGACACGTCTACACCGACGCCACCCACCTGAATATCGTCCTCTTCTACTGAGCCGCTGTTATTGTTCTGGGAAGGCTGACTGTTGTTGTCGCTGCTGCAAAAAAATGAGCCACAGTTTAATCACCAGAACTCATTATTTATTAATTTCAATCAATTAAAGAGTTATAGAGAGTCTCACCTTCCAGAAACCACTAGTGTTCCATCATCCAGTAGGTAATCGATTACATTCTGAGGCAGAGGAAGAATCAAACTGGAAAAACAAATTTACAATACTTTCATTCAAATATAAAGCTATTATTATTTTTGCTAACTCAGGATTACAGAAGCAAAGGAAGCAGGATAGAGTCCATGCTTATGGACAGTCCATTCATTGAATGAATGAATGAATGAATGAAAAAAGTATTTAGGTGCTTTCTAGAAAATGTAGCTTTTATAACTTTCTACACAAAAGACTTTCTACACTTCATCTTTATCATCATCATCTTCCTGTTCCGGGGTCGGGTCGCGGGGGCAGCAGCCTAAGCAGTGAGATCCAGACGTCCCTCTCCCCAGTCACTTCCTCCGGCTCTTTTGGGGGGACATGAGGCGTTCCCAGACCAGCCGAGAGATATAGTCCCTCCAGCGTGTTCTGGGTCGACCCCGGGGTCTTTTCCCGGTTGTACAGGCTTGAAACACCACACCAGGGAGACGTTCGGGTTGAGACATTTTAATCAGACGCCCGAGCCACCTCAACTGGCTCCTCTCAACACGGAGGAGCAGCGGTTCTACTCCGAGCTCCTCCTGGATAACAGAACTTCTCACCCGATCTCTGAGGGAGAGCCCCGATACCCTGCAAAGGAAGCTCAATTCAGCCGCTTGTATTCACGATCTTGTTCTTTCAGTCACTACCCAAAGCTTGTGACCATAGGTGAGGGTAGGAACGTAAATCAATTTGTAAATCGAGAGCTTCCGGCTAAGCTCCCTCTTCACCACGACGGACCGGTACAAGCTCGCTTTATAGCAGAGGCTTCACCGATCCGCCTGTCGATCACCAGCTTCATCCTTCCCTCACTTATAAAAAAGACCCCGAGATACTTGAACTCCTTCCCTTGGGGCAAGACCTCATTCCAGACCCTGAGGGTGCATTCCACCCTTTTCCGGCTGAAACCATGGCCTCAGACTTGGAGGTGATGATTCTCATACCGGTTGCTTCACACTCAGCTGCAATTCGCTCCAGCAAGAGCTGAAGGTCCGGGCTCAATGAAGCCAAAAGAACGTCTGAAGCAAAAACGTTATCTGCAAAAAACAGGGACGAGATCCTATGGCCACCAAACCAGAACCCTTCAACAGTTTGGCGGCGCCTAGAAAATCTGTCCATAAATATTATGAACAGAACCAGTGACAAAGGGAAGCCTTGGCAGAGTCCAACCCCGACTGGAAATGAATTCAACATGATACCAATGCGGACCAAGCTCTGGCTCTGGCAATACAAAGACCGAATGGCCCGTAGCAACGGGTCCGGTACTCGGCCTTCTCCAAGTCCACAAAGCACATGTGGACAGTTTGGGCAAACTCCCATTCCCCCTCCAGGATCCTGTAGAGTGTGTAGAGCTGATCGAGAGTGCTGTGGCCAGGACAAAAACCACATAGTTCCTCCTGAGTCTGAGGTTCAAAAGAACTATTGAAATTAAATTTAAAACTATTTGAATACATCTATGTGCCACACTTTCGTAAAGTAAAAAATTAATACATTCTGGCAAACAAACTTAAAAATAAATTTAAAAAAAACAGGAGAGGATAAAAAACTTCTTTTACTTTTGAAATCTGGTGCATCGGATGAATTTTGTATATTAAGAATATTTCTACAGTTTGCTATAGAATGTTTTTTTTTTTTTTAAGATTATCCTACTTTTTAAAAAGTTATGTTTATAAACACATTGGATTTTTTCCCCACATGAAGAATTATCATTTAATCAAATCAAATAAGGGTTTTTTTCCCCCCTTACATTTGACGACAGGATCATGTTTCTCCAATGATCAATGACATAACATGAATAAAAATATATACATCATGCTGGCAATACCATGCTACCTTATGATCCTTTTTATTTTTATTAATTACACACTGTGTGAAAACAGCCGATGATTAAATCTAAAAACTTCTTCGGTGCGGCACGGAGGTGTAGTGGTTAGAACGTCCGCCTTACAGCAAGAGGGTCCTGGGTTTGAGTCCCAGGCTCGAGAGCGATTCTGTGTGGCGTTTGAATGTTGTCCCCGTGCCGTGCACATTAAGCTAATAGGCTGTTCCAAATTGACTCTAGGTGTGGATGTGAGTGTGAATGGTTGTGTGTATTGCCCTGCGATGGTCTGGCAAGTTGTTCAGGGTGTACCCTGCCTCCTCCCTGTGTCAGCTGAGAGTCACCCGTAAACCAGAGTAGGATTAAGCAGTTCAACAAATGAGTGATGAGTCTCCTTCAGTGTCCGATATTTTTTTATTAATAAAATGTTGTTTAAATTACTAATTATAACCAAACGTTTTTAAAAGAATGCTACCTTGTTCTGATAGTTTATTTAGTAAACCTACTGTACTGTGACACATATTTTATGTATTTTTTACATACAGAAACGTCTTTGTTTCTTTTTTATTTCAGGTACAGTGTTTCCTGTTAGCATTTCTACACATAGGCAATCTACTTAACTTACAAAAAGAAAAAAATACCTTTGCTATGCAAAGCAACATTAAAAAAAACTTAAATAAACAAAAATTCTTACATGAAAAGGTTACATTTAACAATAAATTTACTTTAACTACCTTAACGTATTACCTTTTATATATTACAGGTTTGTAATCTATTATTTACTTGCATAAACATTACAAAATAAAATCCTTCATCCTGCACTTACCTGTCAGTGTCATAGCCACCTCACACATTTAGCATCCCGTGCTAAGTTGGCTAGCTACTTTCCATAAGTCTTTTTGCCTCCCAGAATATAATTAAAACAAATTTTCAAGGTGTTTACGAGAATTATAACACTCCATACTTACCTTTTAATTGTATGTTTTTTAAATAAAGGGTACCAAACCGAGAATTGACAATTAGCAACTTGTTCTTTCTTCATAATGCTTTAGTCAGGATGACGGTGCAACGTTAAATAAGTCCTACTCGTCAAGAGCTCGACTTAATAGTTCCTACGGTGTTTTTGTGCCTAAAATATAAGAGTTTACCCGGGTGTGTACGCACATAAAATGGGCAGTGTTGTTTTAGACATAAATAATAAAAATAATTCACAAAATAGTGCACGGTTATTAAAATAAAGGATGGTTATGTTTGAGGGGGGAATGTTTTTTGTGTAACGCCAGGAGGTGGCCGTTTCTTTTCCTGCCAAAACTTTGGATCCTTCCATGTGAGTGACATCAGTATAGTGAAATTTTATTACTTTCATGTTTAAAAGTATAAACGTTTTAAAGTGTTTTGTTTTGTGTGTCGGTAACCACGAGTAAACAGACTAAACAAACCCTAAAGTAACACGGAACTGTGTAGATCTTGAGTGAACTTTCTTTTGTCCTGTGTGTTTACCGATGAAATTCAGTTTCTTAACCAGATTAGTTGGTTGTTTGGTGTGTGTGTGTGTGTGAGAGAGAGATTACCAGTGTGTTTGTTGTGTGTGCAGAGATTACACAGCACACAGACACGATGAGCTGTCCGGAGAAAAGCAGCACACTGCCTCATGTAGTCAAAGAGGAGGTAAACATTAACTCACACTTGGACTGTAATGATGAATCCTCTGATCTGAAATGTTGAGTTTTTCCCCCTGAGCAGGTTACAGCGACTGGGAAGTGGGTGAAGCTTGAGGAGACCACATATGTGGACCAATCTGGAAACACCAGGTAAAAATCACATTGCATTGTTGAAAGAAATTAATAAATAAACACACAGCTTGTTCCAGATCAGCGTACTCCTAAATTTCCAATCCGTTCTTCCCGTCTATCTGAAGTCGTGTCGCAAAAGCATCAGTTCGAGGAGGAAAACCCAGGCATTCCTCTCCCCAGTGACATTCTCTAGCCCCTCCTGCGGGATCCTAAGCATTCCCAGGCCAGACGGGATATATATAATCCCTCAAGCAAATTCTGGATCTTTCCCGGGACCTTCTCCCAGTCGGACGTGCCCAAAACACCTTTAACTGGAGGCAACCAGGAGGCATACTAATCAGACGCCCGAACCACCTCAACTGACTCCTTTTGATGCGAAAGAGCAGCGGCTGTACCCCGAGCTCCCCCTCAATGTCTGAGCTCCTCACCCTATGTCGAAGGCTGAGCCCAGATACCCCTTGAAGGAAAATTATTTCGGCTGCGTGTATCTGCAATCTCGTTCTTGCAGTGCAGTGCCGTCATTACTGCTGACGCAGCACTGATTCATCTGTCCGTCCCCCGCTCCATTCAGCTATCACTTGTGAACATGATCCTGAGATACATGAACTCCTTCACTTGTGGCAAAGACTCATTCCTGACTCAGAGGGAGCAAGCCACCTTTTTCCCCATTTAGATCCATGGCCTCAGATTTGGAGGAGCTAACATTCATCGCGGTCCTGTTGCGGTTTCAGTGCAATTACATTAAAATACCAAAATCAAATATTATTATTTCTGAACAGACATACACCACACTCTTCAGCCATAACATTACAACAACTGGAGTAATATAGTGTAAGTCACCCCTGTGCCTCCAAACCCGCTCTGAAAAGCACAAAGCATTTGCAGGTATTCTGTGGCGTCTCGATGCTTCCAGAACGCTGACGCCCAATAAAATTGGGATCTGGGAATTCAGGAGGCTCAATCAACACAGTGAACTCTGTCACGTTCCTCAAACAGTTTGTTCATTTTCTGAACCACTTAATACTACTAGGAATACGTGGAGGCTGACGCCTATTTCTGCTAACTCTGGGTGAAGGCACCCCGAACAGCTCGCCAGTCTATCACAGGGCAACACACATAAAACCGTTCACTCTTATACCTAGGGGCAATTCTGAACAGCCAGTTAGCATTTTTTCAGTCAAGCAATTAGCATGACTTTCTTGTCATGAGGCAGATGTGCTAACCACTACAATTATATAACCATTCCTTCCTAAATGATTTTGGTAGTGTAGTAGGGTGTATTAAGGAGTGTGCTTGGTCTGCAACAGTGTTTAGGTTGGTGGAAAGTGTCACCATAACATTGCATAGGCATGGACATTATCCCAACTGGGTAATGCTTTAATCGAAATGATGGACAAACATTCACGGTTTTTAGCTACACCTTCAGCAAATAGTTATTAATTATAATCCTTCTGATAATTTATATATAATTATCAGTATAAGCTATAAACATGTTGGTGTTATGTTTGTATATTATATACAGAGTAATATATATACACACACACACACACACACACACACACACACACACACACACACACACACACACACACAC
>JAOUQZ010000014.1:15362851-15378795 GCA_028564935.1 Neosilurus hyrtlii | reverse complement strand
CTCTTGACGAAAATCAGCAATGGTTCTTTTACATGCCTCTCACCACAGACAGTGAGAGACATGGCCGGCATTTGATACCCCAGTTAGCTGCACTGGGGAGACAGCAGTGAGAACCCGCTGATAGTGGGGCTTGAACCCCCGACCTTGTGATCAGTAATCCAGCACCTTACCACCAGGCCACCACAAATCATATTTGTCATAAAAACCTTTTCTTAAGAGATGACGTCAGAGGCGTAGTAGTTCAGTGTATATCTTTAAGGTCTCTAGTTTGATTTTTGATCTCAGTTTACTTTCTGCATGGTGTTTTGCATGTTCTCCTTGACTCTTGAGTGGGTTCCCTCATGGGTGCTCTGGTTTCCTCCCACCTGACAAATGCATGCTGTTAGCTGGATTGGCTGTGCCAGTTTACCCCAGTCTCAGCTGAGATAGGCTCCAGCCTCCCTGCGACCCTAATAAAGGATAAAGCAGTTCAGCAAATGAGTGAGTGAATGATGATAATGCCCTTTTAAAGCTGACCAATATTGCTTGTGGCATTTAGCATTTAGCATTTAACTTGCCTACAGACACTCTCAGAAAGCAAGAATGGCTTCAGTATTGGATATTGACCCAGGACTCGTTGTCCTTAATCCTACTAGGGTCGCCGGGAGGCTATGCCCATCTCAGCCGACACTGGGCAAAGGTATGGTACACCCTGAACAGCTTGCCGGACCATTATAGGGTTACAATCACATTCACACTTAGAGTATGGAACAGACAATTAGCCTAATGTGCCAAATATCTTTGGACTGTGGGAGGAAACCAGAGAACCCAGAGGAAACCCATGCTTGCACGGGGAGACTCTACAAAGAAACGCCCGAGAGGAACCCGGGACTCGAATCCAGGACCTTCTTGCTGTGAGGCGGATGTGCTAATCATTCTGCCACCGTGCCGCGAGAGCTCATTGTGATCATTACAAATTCAGTTTTTTTTGCACTAGACAGAAAAACATGCTTTTCGAATGAGATCTTAAGGTTCAGCTCTGATGTGTTTTCATCTCCAGGTTTGAGAAATGCTCCTCGGTGCTGGCCGGTTATTCAGCCATTACTGTGTGCTGTTTACATGCCCAAGTGTGAGAACGGCAAAGTGGAGCTTCCCAGCCAGACCCTGTGCCAGATGACCCGCCGACCCTGCAGCATAGTGGAACAGGAGCGAGGGTGGCCCAACTTCCTGAAGTGTGAGAACACGGACAAGTTTCCCCTGGGTTGCCAGGTTGGTTGTGCTTAAGTTTATGTTGGTTGAGGTTTGCTAAGTATACAGTGTAAATAAAGTATGAATGGTTGCTGATGTCTTTTAATAAGAGACTCAAATGTCCAGTATATATGAAGTGTATATTTTTCTAGAACGAGGTGCAGAAAATCAAATTCAATACATCAGGACAGTGCGAGGCTCCTCTGGTTAAAACTGAAATCCAGGCCAGCTGGTATAAGGATGTGGAAGGCTGTGGCATTCAGTGTGACAACCCACTCTTCACGGAGGAGGAACACTCCGAAATGCACGTCTACATCGCCATCTTCGGATCAGTCACCCTGCTTTGCACTTTCTTCACATTGGTAAGTGAACAAGACATTTACATTCATTCATTCATTTATTTTCTAAGCCGCTTAATCCTTATTAGGGTCACGGGGGGGCTGGAGCCCATCTCAGCCGTCTCCAGGCTATTGCAGGGCCAACGCAAATACAACCATTCACACTCATACCTAGGGCCGATTTACTGTAGAACAGCCAGTCAGCCTACTGTGCATGTTTTTAGACTGTTGGAGGAAACCAGAGTAACTGGAGGAAACCCACGCAAGCACACAGAAAACTTGCAAACTCCACACATAAACACCTCTGGGACTCGAAATCAGGACTTTCTTGATGTGAGGCGGATGTGCAAACTACTATACCACTGTTCCGATCGTAGCCTGTACTGCGAATCCAAATTTTTTATGCGTGTCTCATCTTTTTTCCTTCTTTTCCCCCAGGCGACATTTCTTGCTGACTGGAAAAATTCCAACCGCTACCCGGCTGTAATCCTCTTCTACGTCAACGCCTGCTTCTTCGTGGGTAGCATTGGATGGCTCGCTCAATTCATGGATGGCGCTCGCAAGGAGATTGTGTGCAAAAGTGACAACACCATGCGACTTGGAGAGCCCTCGTAAGGATTTTATTTTAAAGAATGTTGCGATAGAGTATGAAAATACTTTAAACATTTACTTCTGGCTCCTGAGTGGCGCTCCGACAAGGTCCGTGACTATCAACCCGGAGATCGCAAGTTCGAATCCGGGTTGTTGCCACAGCCATCCATGACCGGGAGTCCATGGGAGCTAATTGGCCGAGCTCTCATGGGAGGGAGGGATGGCATACGCTCACTTCCCTGTCACTCACAGCGATCACGAGCCAACCATGGGCATCTGTGAGCTTATTTGTACGAGGGGGCGGATTGCGCTTTCCCTGCGAGTGTGTTAGGCCGCCCCCAAATACGCATGCACAGCAGTTCAAAAAGAGGCGGGTGGCAGCACTGCATGTCGGTGGGGAGTTTGGGGGTGGGAGCATATGCATGCTTATGCCCCTCCATGGTTGGTGGTGGTCATGTGATAGGGAAGGCAACACTTGATGGGTGGGAATTGAATACGACTAAAATTAGGGGAGAAAATGAGGAAAAATAAAACCAACAAAAACCCCCATTTCTTTCTTTCTTTCTTTATTTTCTCCTCCCGGCAGATCGACAGAGACACTTTCATGTGTTATCATTTTCATCATCGTATACTACTCCTTAATGTCAGGGGTCATCTGGTTTGTTATGCTCACCTACGCCTGGCACACATCTTTCAAAGCCCTGGGCACCACGCACCAGCCTCTGTCTGGAAAGACGTCCTACTTCCACCTGGTCACATGGTCCGTCCCATTTATCCTCACAGTGGCTATACTGGCCATTGCACAGGTACAGCTGCTTATTTCAGTTGTTGGGGTTTTTTTGGGACATTTTTGGTGCTACACTGGTTTCACCAGTAGTCTTAAACTCTGCTGAACATCATCCAGGTGGATGGAGACTCTGTTAGTGGAATCTGCTTTGTTGGCTACAAAAACTACAGATACCGTGCTGGGTTTGTTCTGGCACCAATCGGAGTGGTACTGGTTATTGGGGGTTATTTCCTTGTAAGAGGTAAGAGTCATACGTACACAGCAGTCTTTTATTTTTTTTGCTTGATATTTATACACGCAGCTGATGTGGACTTTTCACTGTTGCAGGTGTCATGACTTTATTTTCTATCAAAAGTAACCATCCAGGACTGCTGAGTGAAAAAGCAGCCAGCAAAATCAACGAGACCATGCTGCGACTTGGTAGAGTTTATCTTTGCTTAGCCTGTTTTTATATTTTTCTCTAGAGATGCATCAACACCATTTTTAAAGATCAAAAAACAGGCACTTGCTTATTGTTGCTCTCTCAATGTTGCCCGTAGACATTCTCCTCTCACCTCACCAGTGTTTGCTGCTAGCAATGAGCTCCTTAGGCTAAAGTTTAGGTTGAAGATGTTTTAACATCATCCGGGCGGCACGGTGGTGTAGTGGTTAGCACGTCTGCCTCACAGCACGAAGGTCCTGGGATTGAACCCCGTACTCTGTGATGGTGTTTCTGTGTGGAATTTGCTTGTTCTCCATGTTCGTTGCGTGGGTTTCCTCCGGGTCCTATGGTTTCTTCCCACAGTCCAAAGACATGCACATTTGGCAAACTAAAAATCGGTGATTGCCTCTCGGTGTGAATCCCGGTGTTTCTGTGTGACATTTGCATGTTCTCCCCATGCTTGTGTGAGTTTCCTCCAGGTACTCCAGTTTCCACTGTTAAAAACATGCACATTAAGCTAATTGGCTGTTCCGAATTGCCACAGGGTGTGGATGTGAGTGTGAATGGTTGTGCGTGTTGGTCCTGCAATGCTCTGGCGAGCTGTTCAGGGTGTACCCTGCCTTAGTCCGGTGTTGGCTGACATAGGCACCGGCCTCCCCATGACCCTAATAGGATTAAGTGCTCCAGCAAATGAGTGAGTGAGTGTTTTCACAGGTTACAGGCATTGTAGGGTGATGCTGTAGTTCCTCTTGACATTTTCAAAAGCAGTTTGCAGCCTGTTTTGCGTTAATTGTTGTCATTACTAATAAAATGCATTAGATGTAAATTACTGTAAATAATAATATTTATATTTATAATTATGCATAGTTATTTATTTTCTAAGCCACTTAATCCTAATTAGGGTCTTAGTCAACTCTGGGTGAAGCCGGGAGTACACCCTGGACAGCTCAGCAGGCCATCGCAGGGCCAATACACAAAAGCATTCACACTCACACCTAGTGGCGGTTTGGAACAGCCAAATAGCCCACCGTGCATGTTTCTGGACTGTGGAAGGAAACCAGAGTACCCGGAAGAAACCCATGCAAGCACAGGGAGAACATGCAAACTCCACACAGAAACGCACCCAAGCTCTGGGAATTGAACCCAGGACCTTCTTTCTGTGAGGCATGTGTGCTAGTCACTGCGCCACTGTGCCGCCCTAAGTATAATTATATTTAATATATTTGTAAAAGTTGACCAGCATGCCTAATTTTCAGTGGCTTCATATTATAATACAGTGCTGCAGAAATTCCCCACATAGCTTTTTTCTTACCAGGATCTTTTTCCCTACCAGGCATATTTGGTTTCCTAGCATTTGGTTTTGTTTTCATCACCTTTGGATGCCATTTCTACGACTTCTTCAACCAGGCGGAGTGGGAAAGGAGCTTTCGGGAATATGTTCTGTGAGTATTTTAAAAAATATCTGTTAATTGTTGTTATTATTATTATTATTATTATTATTATTATTATTGCTGTGCAGCGAACACAGCAAGACGAACAGCAACACTAGCTTTGCTTGCCTCATTCGATTTATGTGGTTTATGTGGCACGATTATAAGAGTTTGTTTCAGCACATATTCCTTGGTGGGGACACGTCCCCCTAATATCGGTAAAATACAAATCTGTCTGTTGGTCCCCCGGTCCCCTTTTTTGTAGTTCTTGCAATCGTTGCCACCACAGACTTATAAATGGTCTGTATTGCAGGAATAAACAGGCCTGGAGAGATGAACAGAACAAGCGGACTATATAGACTTGGATTAACTGCCCCTCACAGCACTCCACTTTTCTATGAGAACTTCTAGTAATTATTATTATTATCATTATTATCATCATTATTATTATTATTATTATTATTATTATTATTATTATCATTAGTGGAGCTCCCGAGTGAAACGCTATATTCATGGAATATGGCTTCTCTGGTTGTATTGTGTCCATGTGGCGTCTGTGCATTCCCAGAACTAATTACCTAATTAAGCCTAATTAAGTCTGCCGAGTTGCTGAGTTGGTGCTGATTGGCTGTTATGTATCACTGTCTTGCATGATGATGAGCAGCAATTAACAAAACAGATTTGTTATTGACAACAAAACTGAAACCCAAAAAAAGAGAGAGGCTCATACACCACAACTCAGACTCTCACGAAATAAACACAATCTAACTGTAGCCAGACAAACCTAATTGGCTCGCAGGAAATAAACGTTCGTGGAACGAACAATGAAATCAGAAGCAGAACATGACCTTGGAAACAGATATTTAAACCAAGAAGACGGGATACAAAAGAAAGGCAGTGCCTAAAATCTATATATTTATTATTGTTGTTGTTGTTATTATTGTTATTTTTATGAGTGTTTACATTGTAACTTCTGTCTGTTTCAGGTGTGAAGCTAATGTCACTATAGCTCATCAGACCAAGAAACCTGCCCCAGAGTGCACCATCAAAAACCGTCCCAGTCTGCTGGTGGAGAAGATCAATCTGTTCTCTATGTTCGGTACCGGCATTGCCATGAGCACGTGGGTGTGGACCAAAGCCACTATTCTCATTTGGAAGCGCACCTGGTGCAGGTGGGTTTAATTTAAAACGTGGTTCTGATGAAATGAGTTGATTGGCTTTTTTTTCTATGTAAGAGTTGTGCAGAAACTCCAGGCACTGGGATGTCCGACTGAACGTTATTCACTCTGTGTTTAAATTCACTTATTCTTTACTGACTCTTTGCACTTTTTATAATACATTACAATATCCAGATGAATTCATTCGAATAACTTGTTTATAGAAAGGAATATGAGGGAACCGAACACGCAGTCTTAGTCTCAACATGTAAAGTCCACCATTTAGAACCTGTAGCTTTAGAGAACATTTCAATAACACAAGTTTGAGTTCAAGTGAATTGTTCACTTTTGCTTAGATCAAAATATCACAGAAATCATTTATCGTAGTAAGAGTGCGAGCGAGTATCCATAGGATTAAAAAACCCCCAATGGGAGCTCCACTATCGCCGCAGGGTAGCGAGATGCCAGTCTGCTGGATAGACTTGTTTGTTTGTTTTGTTTTAACAGCGATTGCGGACTGTACTAGCGACGACACTTTGGTCTGGAGTTCTCTGCTTTGAAATACACTAATTCTTGGTTGTGTGTGTGTGAAACGTCATGCACTTCCTCATTGTGATTGTAATAAAAGCCTTTCTATTCAAATGAGTAATTTATTGCTTGGCAGTAATAGATCATTTTGCCGGCTAAAAGAACGAAGATTCCTCCTGCACATGGCACGTAGAATTGTGTTTACTTTATTAAAAAAGTGTATTTTATTTTATGGCTTGAAACAAATAACAGTTTGGAGGGGAAGATAGAGTAGAAGACGTTACCACCACTCAGACATTCATTCTCATTACCACGGTTATATAACAGCATGACAAATATCACCATGGAGTTCCCATGTGTACACGTACGCCAGAGGGATGGATGGACGGATGTACACTTCCTGATATATCCCTTATCTATGGAGCGTCGCTGTAAAATAAAATGTTCGGTCCGTGATATTCGAGACTAGTTAAACAGAATGGCTTAATGGCGTAATTATATGTACAGTATAATACAATCCAGTGTTACATTTTCCCTCTTCCTGTAATCTAAGGATAATTGGACGCAGTGATGATGAGCCGAAGCGCATCAAGAAGAGTAAGATGATAGCCAAAGCATTCTCGAAGCGGAAAGAACTCCAAATTGACCCGGAAAAGGAATTATCCTTCAGTATGCACACAGTGTCCCATGAGGGACCTGTGGGTAAGTACATCGCTTCCTGCCAGACATGTAGAGATAATATCAACTGAATAGAAATGTGTAATACCTTTGAGTAACCAGGAGTAAATAAAAAGTATGATTAATGGAATTTGTTGCTGTTTTAAAAGCGGGTATTAACTTTGATCTGAATGAGCCGTCCATGGAAATGTCCTCTGCGTGGGCACAGCACGTGACAAAGATGGTAGCACGAAGAGGTGCCATTTTACCTCAGGATATCTCGGTGACGCCCACTGGAACACCTGGTCAGTGATAAAGTTTTGTGCTATCACATGCTGTTTCTTCTCCGTTTAAGCCTCAGAAATGAAGTTTTCAGGATTATTGATCAGAAGCCTATAAAAAAAAATTAACATGAAGTGATACGTTCACAGCATCACGGAGTCCTGGAGGGACATATTTTGTTAAGATCACTCATTCACTCACTCATTTGGCAAATTGCTTGGTCCTACATTTAGGGTTGGACGGGGAGGCTGGTGCCTATTTCAGCCGACAATGGGCGACAGTGGGTACACCCTAAACAGTACGTCAGGCCATCACAGGGCCAACACACACAACCATTTACACTCACTTTCATACCTAGGGGCAATTTGAAACAGCCAATTAGCCCAGTGTGCATGTATTTGGACTGTGGGGGGAAACCGGAGTACCTGGAGGAAACCCACGCAAGTACAGGGAGAACATGCAGACTCCACACAGAAATGCCCCGAGCCTGGGACTTAAACCTTGCTGTGAGGTGGACATGCTTTGTAAAGATTGGCTAATTGTTAATTATAGCTGTTTCAACGAAGTGTTAATGTCACTGACAACTGCACCTCCCTGTGCAGTGCCTGCTCCGGAAGAGCGAAACAAACTGTGGATGGTGGAAGCTGATATCTCCCCTGAGATGATGAAGCGTAAGAAGAAAAAGAAGAAGAGGAAGAAGGAGGTGCGGTCGGTAGCGCCTGCCGGAGAGGACGCGAATCCTCGTCACAGAGAGTTCGGGCTCAGTGCTGTCCCTCGCCTCCCTAAGCTTCCAGCGCATCGCAGTCTTGTGGCTAATCTGTGGGAACGGCAACGGCATCAAGAGGAGAATGTCCTTCCAGGCTCCTTCCCAGAATTCCAACCTTCCTGTCCCATTCTGTACCAGGAGAGACACGTCGGGCTTGTGTATGTTTCCTCCAGCCAGCGCAGCAGGGAGCGAGGTCAGTTTAAACAGCCGGCTTGGCAGTCTAACGGATCTAATGGGGTATTCCGCTATTCGGGGCAGGAGATACCTTCATCAGTGGGTGGTGGCAGGACAGGCCTTACAGCACCACGATCAGAGGGCAGGAAAACAGCAATTGCGCCAATCCACTCCAGAACCAACCTAATGGAGGCGGAACTAATGGACGCCAGCTCTGATTTTTGAGTTTGTTCTGTATTATGTTGCTCTGCTGAGTTTGGTTTAAAAGTGCTGGATACTTTGCACCACGAATTAATAGAAACATGGAACACATGGTTCCTGTCACTGTACCTATGTTGGTACATGGGGCATGATTGTGTTGTGAGCTCCATAACTGGTTGATGGACGTCTTTGTTTCTTTGTTAAATGTTAAGATAGATTAGGCACAGATCGGTTCCGACTGTCTGGCAGTGTAAATAAGGCTTCCAGTTTTGCTATCAGTAATGCTAAGCTATTAAAGTCTCCGATGTACGTTGGTTTTAAATCCAAGCTGTGTGTACTTGGTAAGAGTTTTAGAGTTTTGGAGAGATGGAGCTGACTCATACAAACAAACATCCACAATTTACACGAAAAAAAGAACTTCATCCTCAGAAAAGTTGTGACACTTTGTGATTGGACAGTTGTGAGGTCACTCAAGGTATTTAATTTGACCTCTGCCAAGGAGGTTATGTTTTCATTGGCATGGATTTATTTGCTAGTTAGTTTGTTTCTCTGCTGGCAACTTCCGGTACACAGTTTTTGACAAATGAAGCTGAATTTTTTATGGTAGGTAAGTGATCACTCAAGTACGTTCCCTTAAATTTAGGCAAGAATCCTTGTACTGATGTCACAAAAATTCCATGCATGCATATTTTATTTTGCGATGCATATTTAGGATCAGAAGCTTTGACATCAGACGAAGTTTCAACTGGCTCTGATCCAGACTGCATGTTTGGCAGTAATTAAAATTTAACATGGAAAATCCAATTTTTTGGAAGTGTGATAACACAGCAGGCCCAGCAGGGGGTGCTATGTACTTAAAGGAAAAGACAACACTTGCTTAAACTTAGAGTACCAGTATTGGTCATCCTTATATCACAATTTGTGTGTAATGGAATACGTTTAGGTGATACAGAGCTTATTTTATCATAACTGACCATAAAAAGCTCTATACTGGGTAATTTTAATCTGTGGATTACTAGCGGCGGTCTGAACCAATACGGAGCCATTATTTTCTCCCCCAGAAGTGATGTGAACTCGTTGGGCCGTGTTGTCCAGCACAAGTAAACAAGCAGCGAGCGACATGTTAGGTGATAAAACTCCCCGCAAACTAAAGGCTCTTACCTTTTCCTTTCGGCGAGATGCTGCTCCCGTCCGTCGTCGTTCTTTGACTTTTTATGAAGGAATTCTGTAGGAACGTCATCCAGTTTTAGATGTAAAGGCTTGGGCATCATGCCAAGTAGTTCTGCCCGGAGGTCACGCTGATAGCAGGTCGGGTCGAAGTGGTCTTTGAAGACTACTGAACTGCGTCCGAAAAGATAAGTTTTCCGAGTTCGGCCCTGCGCCGATGTTGTGATGTTTTCTGCGATTTGTGTGCTTGTTTGTACAGCCGTATGCTTTCCATTCCGGCATTTTACTGGAGACGAAGCTCAACACTGGCTGATAATGTGTTATCTTAGACTGTTGTCTGCTGTACACTCTCTCACTTAATCATTTACCGAACTGCTTACTCCTACTAAAGCCCCGGCGGGCTATCTCAGCCGACCACTGTGCCACCTTCAATCAACACTCTATATTATAATCTGTCTGTGTGCAAAATTCTTAGACCAATAGCTGATATTTTAAATATTTTATGAGTGGCTGTTTTAAAACAAGCCCCAGGTTAACATGGATTACTTTGGCTATAAGTATGATTCCTTTCAGTATTTCAGGAGTGTTGAATGAGATTAACGTTTAACAGGTGCTGTCTTTTCCTTTAATTTTTATGGCTTGGCGGAGGTTTGCACTCTCCGAGTTCTCTTGTTTAAAACAGTTTGCCATTATGCTATTATTAGTAATGAATGAAAGGTTATCTTTGACATAAAGAGCGTGGCAGCTTTGAAAATCAACACACCTAAACAGCTTGTTGTCGAGTTGGGTACAGTCCACGTTGGGCAGGTTTTGAAAAAAGGAGGACAGGACCTGGTACCTCTTCTAAACTCCTAACGTAGCTGCTGTATTATATTTACATTTGCTCATTTGTCTGAAGTTATTCTTCAACGTGATTTAGAATTTCAGTCAGTGTAGCACAAAGCCTTAGCCACTGATCCACCTAGGGCCACATGGGTCAGTGACCAACAGAGCAATGGCACGTTTAATTTAATGTGCACTGGACTGCACCATCATGTACAGTATATTATGGGAATTCAAACTTTATGCAATGAACCACAGCTCATGACATACACCCCAAACAAGAACGGACTACACTCATTAGCTCTGTTTATCCCCACGCTACCCTGTTATGGAACTGATCTGAACCAATGATAGTGTTCATACCTTGCTATAATGAGAAAGTGTATTTTTATGTAATATTATCAGTACTTTCATGTGAGGTTGCCTGGTGCATTTTGAACAAGGTTCATTGTAGGTGTGGGCGAGGTGTGGAGGCGTGGGCATTTTTAACGAACTGACTGTAAAAAAAAAACAAAAAACAATTATATTATTAAAATTGTGTGTATTTGTTGTTTCCTTCTATTCAAAGTGTTTTCTGTACAGTTCTATGAAAAATGCTATTTTTGTACTTTAGAATTCTTTTACCAGTATCTGTAGATACTTCAGTTTCACATTGTGCTTCAGCTCCAGCTGTCATGTATTTTGCAAGTTTTCTAATGTAGAATGCCTTGTATTTGTAATTACTGAATAGTTTTTGGATTTGAATTTTGCATGTTGAAATTTCAGACCATCATGACCAGATCGAACTCTCTTACTATTTCTGGTGGTTACTGCAATTTGAATAATACATGCATTAACCTTCATTTTGACATAGAGCTATCATGAATGTTTGCAGAATTACTGCAGAGGTGAAGCAGTTTTTGTATCAATCTGAACCAGGAATTCGTGCATTATGAATTATGAACACGTACTTCTGGCTTCTTGTGCACAAATGTAGAAGTTTGGCATTAAAGGAAACATTTCAGGACGAGAAAATGAATCACGCTGTTTGAGGTTGATCATTACCAACCTCTCAGTGACTCATTTGCTAAACTGCTTTTCATTGGTAAACTTTTAGGGTTGTGCGGAGGCTGGAGCCTATCTCCGCCGACACTGGGCCAAGGTGGGGTGCGCCCTGAACAGCTCGCCAGACTACCGCAGGGCAATATACACACACAACTTGTTATACTAACACCTAGCGGCAATTTGGAACAGCCAGTTAGCCTAATGTGTCTGTCTTTGGATTGTGGGATGAAACCAGAGTACCCCGAGGAAACCTACACAAGCACTGGGAGAACATAAGAAATGCCCTCGTTGAGCCCGGAACTGGAACCCAGGATCTTCTTGCTACGGCGTGGACGTACTAACCACTACGCCACCGTCTAATTCTAACCTCATTTATTCATTTCTAAACAACAGTTATCCCGAGAAACAATATGGTGGCTACTCCAAGAAACTCAAGTATCCCGAAAGCCCCTGCCCCAGATATTAAAGTAGTAGTGCTCTGACACGGTGCTCCCACCAGCCGAAGCATATATCTATTTTTAGGGTAAAGTAATTAACTCACAAGTAAAGCAATCCCTGTTCAATCATCAGTGAGACCCATGGTTCATCAGTGTTGAGAGATTGTTAGTTTCGAACCTGAATTTCTTTAAATTTGTCTAAATTTCTGAGGTTGTACTTCAGATCTGAAACTGAACTGTGTTCATCTGAGAATTTTATTTTTATTAAGCTGAAATTCAGTTTAATTCATTGAATTGCCTGCAACTTTCATTTCTTTAATTAAAACCCAAAACTTCATGTGTCATTTTAGAATAAAATGGTAAAATCGATATGTGCAAAATTCAAATCCTGGTGGCATAAATATCATTCCTTATGTAATACGCAAAGAGTTGTAGTATGCTTACTAACCTCCTCTTCATACAGTAATGCACTATGCAGCCTTTTACGTCAATGAAATTCTGTTTTGGGGATATTATCAGTAGTAAAGTCGTAGAGGGTTGATATGTGATCGATGCATAATTTACCATTTTTGAAATAATAACATTTCATTACGAAATGCTAAATTTTATAGGTTTACATTGTTGTTATTTGTACGTAGACCTTTACGAGATATACTGTATGTACACGTAAACAAAAATGTTATAGGATGTTATGAATATCATGCAAAATAAGGTTTATTCATGTGAAAATAACTTAATTAAGCCTGACTTACCACCAAATATTACAGAAATATTACTGAAGACAAATTCTATACCTGATGAAACACAGTGACAACATAGTGGTTTTTCTTAGATCTTGATGGTTGTGTGATTGTTATCGGTGGTATTTTCTGTCTTTGAAATGACTGATTCATTGTATTTGTTGGATTTGTACTGGGATTGTACTGGGAATAAAACCTCCCACATTTCAAAGTTCAATGAAAAAAAGGTGAATCAAATTATTATTTTCACACGTGAAACTTCATTCAGTACAGTTTTTATTCATCATGATTTAAAGACGGTCGTCTGCCAAATAGTAGCCGTCATCGTCTATACATGATTTCGGAAGGCTGCCCTGGCTCGACGGGTCGTGTCGGGTGGGACAGCGGCGATCTCCTGCTGAATACCCACCTTAAGGGCTATAAGAGTTTGGGGAGGATGTGTATACACCTGTGATTTAAGGTAGCTCAACAGAAGTAAATCACATAGGGCGAGGTCAGGGGTATGGGATGCCACCCGACATCAACATGCAACAAGATTCATTTTCCCTCAGTACTTCCAGTGGTCTTCAAGCTGTGCGTTTACGCTGTACCTCCATCTTACTGAAACCACACATCCACTTCTACAACATCAAGGTTGAAGAAGTCAAGTTGGGGCCGGGCCACCAACAGACCTCAGCACCGCCTCTCCTGCATCACTAAGTTTCATGTGTGCGAATAATAATTTGATTCTTTTACCTTTTTCTTAGAAATATGGGAGATTTTGTTGTGTCGGGTTGCATTGGTTCCTGTAATGTGTTTCAGGTGGACAGCGGAGGAAATGGTGATCATCAAGAGAAAATATCAAATATTCCATTATGAGACTAAAATGAGTTGAGTACAAACAGCATAGTCATTAAATCTGTAGCTGAATCAAGAACGCATACCATAAGACCAGTTTCTATAAAAAAAGACTCCTGTGATAATTCCTTTTTTTCAGGGTATGAGATGTTGTTATTCACCGACAGACTGCCACCAGCCATGCGAGATACACAGCTTATAAATCTTCTTTGTAAAATACTCTGACTGAATATGTGATTTCTTTTTATAAGCCTCTGTACATGATGTAGCTTTATGTTAAATTATTTTCAGTTTATAGTCTGCAGATTACTTCAGAATGATACTAAAGTTGTATTTCCATCATTCATTTATAACAATAAACAAAATATATTTGACACTGTACTGTATTTGCACTGTGAGTGGATGTCAGTGGTGATCATTTTATTCGATGAAAAGTTTTTATATTCGTTCATTTATTTGCTGAACCGCTAATCCTACTAGGGTTAGTGAGAGGCTGGACACTTGGTAAAGAGTGAGGTGCACCCTGAACAGCTCCCCAACCCATTGCCCATTGTGGGGCCAACACGTTGGGGCATTTCGGAACAGCCAGTTAGCCTAATGTGCATGTCTTGCATGTCATGGACTGTAGGAAGTAACCTGTTAGGAGTACCTGGAGGAAACCCACACAAGCACAGGGAGAACATTCATTCATTCATTCATATTCTGAACCGCTTATTCCTAATTAGGGTCACGGGAAGACTGGTGCCCATCTCAGCCGACTCTGGGCGAGGGCAGGGTACACCCTGGACAGCTTGCCAGGCCATCGCAGACAGGGAGAACATGCAAACTCTAAACATAGGCCCTTGCAAAAACCCAGGACTTGGACCCAGGACCTTCTTCCTGTTAGGCGGACATGCTTACCACTACACCACCATGCCGCCTATGTCTGGTATAGCAAAGAAGAAATGTTTAAGCAGCCTAATTAGTTTCTTAAAGAGTTTTAGCCAGCTAGTTAAGGTTGTGAGTATAGATATTTATAAACATGATTATCTTTTGTAATGGTTAGCGTGTCCTTCTTACCGGAAGAAGGTCCTGGGTTCAAGTCCCAGGCTTGGTTGTTTCTGTGTGGAGTTTGCATGTTCTCCCTGTGCTTGTGTTGGCTTCCTCTAGGTGCCCCTGTTTCCTCCTACAGTCTAAAGGCTAGAACATCCAGGCAGAGCATCTGGTGAGCTCTTCAGGGTGTACCCTACCTTCACCCAGTGCTGGCTGGGATAGGCTTCAGCCTCCCTGTGACCCTAGAAGGATTAAGCGGCTTGGCAAATGAATGAATAGTGTGTGATACTTGATGCATACACCAGAAAGCTTTTAGAGTGACCTTGAGTGACCAGTGCACCTAAATGGTTTTGGGGAGTGGATGAAACTGGAGTGAAGAAATTCTGTTAAACCAGTACTAGATGGATACTAGATGGTTGAAAAAAACAAAAAAAACCCCAAAAACATATATATATATTATATATATATAGATTGTAAAATTTGTAGAGTGCACTGCCATAGATCCAAATCTCACAGTTAAAAGGCAACACGTGCTGCGCGCTCCTGCACTCTGGTCTCGGGAGCGCGCGCCGGGCACGCGCGGTATAAGACACGCTCGTTCACGACCTGAAGTGCGTAATAAAGTCAAGTTAGTTCTTTGAGTATCAGTTTTACAGAAAGACAGAAAAAAAATCACAAAACACACAATGTCAACAGATGTGGAGAGTCTAAGGAGAAGGTCTACGGCTGGTAGTTCAGGTGAGTGAAGGACAGCAGATTTAACATTTCCTAAAACTCTGATTTCATAAATTTAAAGAAATGAAATCTATGTTTAAATTATTGAGTGATTAGTAAGCCTGGCCAGGTGCTCACGGTGTAATGTTGAAAGCCTAGAATGCATTCACATTTAAAGGAGAGACGTAAAAAGCAAGACTCTTGTGTGCAACTGTTTGTTTTAAATAAAAAAATTAGAGCAAATAAAAAGGAAGTAAACAAAATACCAACAATTAGATGAACAAGCCAGCTCTATAACTACACGTTTTAATCTCCGTGCACTTCAAAACACACTTGTAGATCACTTGAATTCAATTTCAACACCTTGTACTCAAATTTTAGGGATTTGTTTGATTCTAGTTAGAAAAAATTCCATTTAAAAGAGTGGCGTTGTTTGTTTGTGGGCGTGGCTTAACTTTCTAATTAATAATTGATTTTATGTTAAATCTTCCTCATTATTGATTTAAAAACAAACCAAAAAATAGTGTAAACATGTCCTGTCTTCTGTATATCTGGAACCAGATGCTAAGCTGCCATTTATTTATTTGTTTGT
>JAOUQZ010000014.1:15329013-15339595 GCA_028564935.1 Neosilurus hyrtlii | reverse complement strand
CTCCCTAATTTAATTTTACTATGTAAAGCTGCTTTGTGACAATGTCAATTGTAAAAAGTGCTATACAAATAAAACTGACTTGACTTGACAGCAGGAAGGACCTGGGTTTGAGTTCCGGCCTCAGAGATACTGATTCCGCGTGAAGTTTTCATGCTTGTGTGGGTTTCCCTCAGTTTTTCTCCCACAGTTCAAAGACACGCACATTAGGCAAGCAAACTGGCTGTTCCAAACTGCCCCTAGGTGTGAGTGTGAATGGTTGTGTGTGTTGCCGTACGATGGACTGGTGAGCTGTTCAGGGTGTACCCCGCCTTCACCCAGTTGGCTGAAATAGGCTCCACCCTCTATGTGAACCTAGTACAATTAAGGGGTATGGCAAATAAATGAATGTATTGGTCTCCTTTTTTTTTAATTTTAGAAATTTTTTTCTTGCTTGTAGATCTCCTTTATTTGTATCTTTAAGTGCATTTATCTATCAATGTTTTCTCTGTGGGGCTTAAATGTGGACGCTTCGACTCAAAAAAAATCTGGCAACCTCTGCTGTTTAGACAACTTGCAGACAATCTGCAATAATAAAGTGAATTTAAGTGGCTGTGTGTAAAAAAAGTGTTATTGTTGTTGGCTTGGCTGGTGGGTGGGTGGCGTGACAATTTTGTCTGGGCTATTGCTCAGCTCATGCAAAGGCCAGCTTTCTGAACTTTTGCATAGGCACTCCCTGTGACCTAAACCTGTGCGTGGGGAAGCTAATTTGCATATGTGACCTTTGACCTTTGCACAGTGACCTTGACCAACACTTCTCTTCTCCTAGCAATTCGTTAGCAGTGTCTTCTGTGTGAACTGTTTTCACCTGTCCGTATATCCGGTTAGGTTTCTTCCCTCTGCAGTTGAGCAGCGACCATCTCTTGTATTTGACATTGCACACGTGAACGTCGTTCCCGTTGTTTTCTCCGAACGGGATTCCAGTTCCGCCAAACACAAGCAGGTTGTTACCGTGCAAAACAGCTGGAAAAAACAAGAACCGTAAATAAGCACCTTCGAGTGTCAGGTATGATAAATCCCCAGCTGTTGAATTACCTGACATGGAGGCCAACTCTGTAGGCATGTAGCCCTCTGTGCGGATTTGCTGCCACGTCCCTGTCGCAAAGTGATACCGCCAGAGCTCCCTGAAAAGAGGGTAATCCTCGTTCTCCGAGCCACCCGACTCATCGAAGTCCGGGTTGTAGCCACCGAACACATATAGATTGGTGCTGTCGGCGACGCAGCGGTGTCCACTCCGTGCCGGAGGGGCTCTGTGACCTACGGAGACAGAACGATGATTTTTTTTTTTAGGGTGGGGATTGCCTGCAGACAAGCCTTGAATGGCTGTGTTGGATGAATATTTTCAGTGCTTCAGGTGCTGTATGAAGGAAAAGGTTTTTATTTCACAGGTTTGCTGTCGGAGTCGAAAGTCAAGGCCGCAGCGGCTGATTCATTAACAAGGATAAGCAAGTCAGCGACATACAAGCGGCCCTGAACCATTTTTGCAAGGAGCTGGATGGACAAAAAAACAGACAAAAGAAGTTAGACGTTAGGTTGGGAAGGTTTGACATAATGATGCTGGGGAATGAGAAGTGATTGAAGTGGTGAGTTCATTCATCCCCATGGTGAAGATGTGACATGGACTTATCATGGAATGAGAGACAAGGATGATGAGCATAACACAGATCAAAAATCAAGCTCGCTCGATGAGCAAGTAACCACACCCCTGTGCAGATATTTCGAAATAACTCTAGATTAGAGTTATGAAACAGGTGAGTACTTACACTGTTATAAACACACACACAGACAGAAAAAAAAAAAGATAACCCTGCCCTGATCTGGTACCGCCACGATAAAAGCTAAGCCGACAGAGCTCAAAAGAGAGACGGCCGGAGAGGGAGAAGCTCGCAGAGGTAGGGAGAAAATTCAACACCCTCCCACGAGTCTGGTTTCAGGATAAGTGGGGTTCAATTCAAGGGCTGGCGCGTTACCCACCTTCTCTTAAAAACCTGTAAGGGATCCGCAGGCTGGAGCAAGGTTGTGCGAGGATTCGTCGAGCCTGAAGCCAGCGAGCTTTCTTCTTAGAGCCTGTCACCACAATCACCGCAAATCAGACAAACAAATACAACAACAACAACAACGCAGGACAAAAAAAAGAAATACAACATGCACACATACATGCACAGGACAACATGTGTTGTTCATTTGAGACTGAACGGATCCCACTGGCTCGGTTGGAACAGGAAGACAGCTGATGAAGGGTTTCAGAAAAATAATTCAGTAAGGCACAGGGTCTAAAAGTCAACAATCACACCAACGTCTCACTTCATGTGGCTATTTTCCCAGCGGAAAAAACAAACATCAGATCCCAAAATACAGCTGTATATAAGAACCTGCCACACGGCCAACGCGACATGAGCTGGTCACTGAAGAGAATCAATAATAATCCTCAAGATCGCTGTGGGAAAGCAGACAAAACTGTCTGACATGACAGGAGAGTTAAATAATAAAATACTCTAAAATAAAATGGATGTTGAACTTTTATCGGATTGGTCTAAAGGTAAAATTATTATTATTTGGTTGCGCTTAAGTGCAGACACACATTACTATTTACCCACAAAAATGGGGCTCTAAATTTTTTTTCTTTTTATTCTTCTTCTCCTGTCGCACTTAATGCGGCTTGAACGTCAAATTGCACCAGCGAAACGTATATATATCAAAACGTGGGTTTTGCGCACAAATTAAATGACCAGCCCTGGTATAGAGCTTGGCGTAAACACCACAATAATGTTTATAGTTAAAGCGTATTGATTCTTTCATCACCACCTCCACTTGTTTTGCCAGCTGCTTAGAAACCTGAGTAAACTGTGAGAACCTTTTCTGTGTTCTACACTTCAGCACGCCAGTTTTCACGTATTTTCTAGCAGCAGTTTCAGCCACATCTCAACATTCCTTCAGGAATTCTTCTAGTTATTTTTATAAATCACATGACTCAGACCTGTATGTAACTGGACCAGACCATAAGGTCTTCAGGAGAGAGAGGGGGGCGGGGGGGAGAGGAGAGAGAAATGGGAGGAGAAAGAAAGAAGGGGAGGAAAAGAGAGAGTAGGGGATTAATAGCGAGAAAGAGAGAGGGGCAAGAGGGAAAGAGTGAGTAAAAGAAACAGAAAAGGGGAGAGGGAGGAACGAAGGGTGAAACAATCATGGGGAGAGAGAGATGAGGAAAGAGAGAGAAAGAGAGAGATGGTAAGGGGGTGAGAACAAGAGACAGATGGAAGAGACAGAGAGAGATGGGGAGAGAGGGACACAGGGAGAGAAAGGTGGTGGAAAGAGAAAAAGAGAGAAAGATGGGAGAGATAGACAAATGGGCAGAGGGGTGTAAGAGAGAGAAAGACAGATGGGAGAGAGAGAGGAGCGATAGAGATGGAGATGGGGAGAGAGAGACAGAGAGATGGGAGAGAAAGATGGTGGAAAGAGAGAGAGAGACATTGATGGGAGAGAGAGGGAGGAGAGAGAGACAGAGAGAGATGGGAGAAAAAGATGGTGGAAAGAGAGAGAGAGAGAGAGAGAGAGAGAGAGAGAGCTGGGAGAGAGAGACAGATGGGGAGAGGGGTGAGAGAGAGAGACATAGATGGGAGAGAAAGAGAGGAGAGAGAGATGGAGATGGGAAGAGAGAGACAGAGAGAGATGGGAGAGAAAGATGGTGGAAAGAGAGAGAGAGAGAGACACTGATAGGAGAGAGAGATGGGAAGAGAGACAGAGAGACAGACAGAGAGAGAGAGAGAGCTGGGAGAGAGAGACAGATGGGGAGAGGGGTGAGAGAGAGAGACAAAGATGGGAGAGAGAGAGGAGAGAGAGAGATGGAGATAGGAAGAGAGAGACAGAGAGATGGGAGAGAAAGATGGTGGAAAGAGAAAGAGAGAGATAGAGAGGGAGATTGATGGGAGAGAGAGATGGGAAGAGAGACAGAGAGAGATGGGAGAGAGAGGGATGGAGAGGCAGTGAGAGGGAGAGATAGATGGAGAGAATGATGGGGAGAGAGAGATGGAGAGAGATAGATGGGGAGAGAGATGGTGAAGAAATGTTTATAGATGTTGTAATGTAGACGAGGAAGTGACGCGAAGTGATTTGTTCCTCAGATGTTCCATAACTTTGTTTAAATAAAAATAAAACGTGCCAGACGTGTCATTCATGAATAAATTTAAGATCCTAACTGTTGCCAGATGAGTGAAATAACACACTCCAGACCACAGTGCTATCCAACCAGGTCCATAAGTATTTGGACAGCGACACAGCTTTGGTAACCATGTCCCTCTTCACCACCAGAACGGATTTAACATGAAACAATCAAGATGGAACTGAAGAGTAGAAATTCATCATCAATTTAATAAATTAAAATCAAATAAATAAAAACATGAACCGTGTAGAATTACTTTTTAAACACAAAAATGCACTTTGTTGCAGAACAATCATTGTTTTATAAACACAACACATTAATATAATATAAATGGAACACACTGTAAGTAGCCACGCCTCTACTCTCCAGGTCTCTTCCAACTGACCAATTCTGTGTTACTTTACCCCAATGACTCTCTACGTATATAAACCCTAAGGATTTGTAATAAACGTGCTGGACAATGCTCCGGTGGGGTTTCTCCCAAGGCCTGGAGGTGACCTCTGAGCGGGGGAAGGGGGGGGGGTTATTATTGCCTGCATGAATTCGCATCATATTCAGTGTATACAGAATCAAAACGCTGAAACACTGTGAATGTCTGTTGTTTTGATTCAAGCATTATCCACTCCGTATAATGTTTTTTAACTCCCCAGATAGCAGATCACGGCACGGAGGTGAAGTCGTTAGCATGTCCGCATCACAGCAAGAGGGTTCCGGGTTCGTTTCCAGGGCTCAGGTGTGTCTGTGTCGTGTTTGCATGTTCTTCCTGTGCTTACATGGGTTTCCTCTGGGTACTCCGGTTTCCTCCCACAGCCCAAAGATATGCACAGTAGGCTTACTGGCTGTTCTACATTGCCTCTAGGTGCGGATGTGACTGTGAATGGTTGTGTGTGCGTCTGGCGAGGTCTGGCGTGCTGTTCAGGGTGTACCACGCCTTCACACAGTGTTGCCTGAGATAGGCTCCGGCATCCTAATATATATATATAAATATCTAACAAGGCAGCCAGGCACACATGAAGATTCAAAATCAATCAAACTAAGATTCCTCCATACTGCTTCTATATGAAATCATCATCAGATGGATCCTTGACGCACGTAGTACCCATGTATCTGTGTGGCAGTTCCTTCAAACACGGAAAGAAAGACAAGATGGTGGACGAGGTTCACGGAAAAGTTGTTCTGTATTTTTTTCCTTTAGATGTTTAAAGTCACCATATAAACATTGAACTGACATAAAACATTACCATTACCTGACACCTTCAAGCGAAAGTTCTGCCTTATGAGCTGTCTATCACGACAGTGAGGACACCAGGTAACAAGCTTCGGTTTTAAACGCAGGGTCTGACGCCTCATTCACACAAGGAGTTACCTAGGCAACAAGAGCTGACAACACAAGTGATAAACGGCAAGGGGATTTTGCATGTTGTTTCTGCAGCAAGCAATTTACGTTTTGCTAGTCGCTTGCCGCTGAACTACATGAAAAATCCCTGTGTGCCGTCAGCTCTTGTTGCCCAAGAAACTCCCTCACGTTTCCTGCTTTAAAATCTTTCCGAGTGAAACTGTGAGCGGCATCGAGCGAGTTCCCTGCAGCAGGTCCGTGAGAGCTTGTAATATCAATATCTTATATCATTTGAGTTTATTTTAACTTATTATCATCATATATAGCTTATTATCAATATTATTATTATCTCACGGCAAGTATAGAGTGGAGACTCTTGAGCATCATGAACCGGGACTAATTCATGAGAGGAAAAGAAAAGTGTACTCATGGTGAATTAGCGTTACTAGCTATTTAAAATGATCACGAATAACATCAACGGTTACTTCCGGGCAACATCAGTCCATGCCTGTTTTCAAAGTGCTCTAGGCAGGCTCAACGACATGGGCTGCGTCACTGACCCTGTGCGTCCAGTGCTAAGCTGCACAAACAACAAGCAAAGAAATCGCGGAAAACATTTATTTTTGTTCCTAAACCAACTGCCGACAGGAAAGCCGAGTCGGCAAAACTCTTAGCGGCATAAGCCATTTTGGTTTCACCGTCACGCTCATCTCTGGCAGTGTTCTCGTCCTCAGAGTCACTAGAATGTGACGTCTCACTGTCTCCACAAGAGACGTTAACCCACCCACCAACCCACCAACCCGTTGAAATATGTATATAAATATATACTCAAGGGAAATGGTGACTGTTTTATAAATGTGAACCCAAGCAAGACGTATCTGGTTATTCTCCTTGTAAAGATCATGTGTGTAGTCATGAAGCGGAAAGGTGTTGGCGAAAACCGGGTTTGGCGGCATCTGCCAATCAACTGTCGCTTGAGAAAATTTCACCTTTCATTGTGTGCATCGAGCACGATCATTGACTTTGCAAGATTGCTTGTCACGCATCGCTACGATTGTGAATGCGGCTTTAAACGTATATAAATATAATATATACTCAGGGGAAATGTTGACCATATCAGAAACATGACCCCAAGCATGGCGTATATAAACTTTCTGTGTGCAGTCATAAGGCACAGCATATTTAGACATGGCAATAATGAGCCCCCATTTCATTTAAATATGAGTGGATTAATAAACCTCGGGTTCAGTGTTTCCTGACAGAAAATGCTTTTAGGGACTCAGTGTTTGGTCAATTTATCAATCAACATTATCTTGAGCTCTGACTGGAAACTGCTCGAATCGAGTCGTGTGAAAATTCAGCTCAGTTTAACTCTGTGCCCGACCACTTTACATCTCTTGAAAAAAGTTCGCCTCGCTGGCGTTCACTGACTCCGCATGGTCACTTCCTGTGTGAAGGCGGCTTTGGGAGGAACCATTTCCATTTTCTGTGCAATGTTTACATTCGAGCTCTGATACAGATCCAGCATAAGCTTCCTTTCAGAGTGTGGAGTGTCTTCTGACAAGTTATGCAAAATGTTACAAGCGTGATGATGGTGCTGGTTTGCATTCTGGGTAACAACACATCTGTAGATCAGATTACAAATAATACTCTAATTACACACCGATCCAGAGAGTATCAGCTGTTTAAACACTCAGCCTGATGCATATGGAGGTACATGAAATAGACTCGGTCGCTTTATTCACCAGGATACAAAAGACCACTGACCAGGTGATGTGCATGAAAACAATGTGGACTATGAACTGGCCAAAAATGATCAGAGACTTATCCTGAATACAACTATGACTATTTTTCTAGCAACTAACTGCGAGGCAAACTTACAATTTAGCTGATTGCTTCAAATTCCTGTTTCTTCATCAACTCAAAGCTCTATATACCAACGTCCCTCGTGTATTTATAGAGAATTGCTCACGTTTTTAATATTATACACGTACAATTTAAACTTCGCAAACATCTAACCTTTCTCTCTCTTTCTCTCTCTCTAATCTTTCCTTCTATAGAGATTAATGCTGCCTTAAGAGTTTATTACCTTTCGTGTGAGCTACGCGGAAGGTACTGTGATACGCCGATTTATGTCCCTCAGGAAAACATTTGTTTTTCGTTTGTCCATGGTCCGCGAGTGCGCGCTCCGTCCTACTAAGTTATTACCTTTGGCGTGAGCTATATATTGATTATTATAACTAGACATTTGAGTGTTTATGGAAATTGTACTAAAGTAATACTACGATAGTCATTAATTTTACATAGACAGGAACTTTCCATGAGAGTTTATGGAAACTACTAAAGTGGTGGAAACCGGAAAGTAATGACTATTGTAATTTTAAATTAGTACCGATCATTACATTTACATAGACAGGAACTTTCCAACATTTTAGCAGAATGCAAGTCTTAAAATGTAAGTAAAATTCACCTGACAATGAAAATATACATATGTTCATGTGTAAGAGGAGAGTGTGGAAGGCTTGCCTTCATTTTACTTTAAGGCTGGAGTCCGAACGTGGTATTCAGACTTTTCTGAGGATAAAATTAGGGGGAAAACATGGATACCTCTAAGAAAGGGTGTAATTTGTCAGCAACTCGCTAGCAGTCGGGTATTAGTGATTGTGATCAAATTGCACCATCAGTGTTACAGATTTAACCAAGTTAAGGGTTATTTGATGTAAATACTACGAGAAACTCATTTAAAGGAATTCTGAGGGTTTTTTTTGAGCATCCATGTTTACATGAAGTGATAGACTGCCAGCTTCCCCAAGTTAAAGGAACAGTTTCTTATATTTTTTCCTAATCAGAGGTCAGAAGGTCCCAGTTATGTCATTCATCGGGTCGCGGGGGCAGCAGCCTAAGCAGTGAGGTCCAGACGTAGTCCCTCCAGCGTGTTCTGGGTCGGCCCCGGGGTCTCTTCCCGGTCGGACATGCCCGAAACACCACACCAATGAGGCGTTCGGGGGGCATTCTAATCAGATGCCCGAGCCACCTTAACTGGCTCCTCTTTACGCAAAGGAGCAGCGGTTCTACCCCGAGCTCCTCCCGGATGACAGAACTTCTCACCCTATCTCTGAGGGAGAGACCCGCCACCCTGCAAAGGAAGCTCATTTCAGCCGCTTGTATTCGCGATCTTGTTCTTTCGTCACTACCCAAAGCTCCAATTTATGTGCTTTGGGCAAATATAGCAAAAAGTTTTAGCACTATCAACATCATCTCCTCAGGATGGAAACCTCGGTGTTTCTAATGCTACTCAGATCACAGTCAGGAAAAACAAGTGGCAACACCATGAATAACACACTGCTGACTTCATGATTGGCCCTCAAGGTCCATTTCAAGTATTATTATTCAAGTAACAGCCCAACAATCTTCACAGGAACTGAACTGAGGTCCTGACAGGGCTGGATTAACCTGTACAGAGCCGCAGCACAGTGTTCACTAACACAGGGACTTCAACAGGCAGACTGTAGTTCGGATAAAGACGAGAACGGGTCATATGAGTGACCAAAAATGATCAAGATCGGTGAAAAAAGAGCAGATTTCTCCTGACAGGAATAATTTCAGCCTCCTAAAAGGTCAGCGCGCGCAGCTAGCTCTTAGCTACCAACATATACATGAGCGCGCGCAGCTAGCTCTTAGCTACCAACATACACATGAGCGCGCACGCGCAACTAGCTCTTAGCTACCAACATACACATGAGCGCGCGCGCGCAGCTAGCTCTTAGCTACCAACATACACATGAGCGCGCGCGCAGCTAGCTCTTAGCTACCAACATACACATGAGCGCACTCAGGTATAAACATGTAGCCATACACAAACACAGCTGTGCTAGCTAACAAAATTGACTAGCAAGTACACCTTCTACTAACTAACCACACACGAATGTGAGAATTATGTATTCACGCTTACTAATAGACTGCCAGTGATATAAAAATATTATAAATCAATATAAAAATTCTCGCTTTTAGCTAATCATGTAAGCTAACAGAAGCTAGCTAGCCAGCTAGCTAGCAGCAACAACAACAGGAAGCCAATAATAAACTAGCCTCCTAGCCTAACGTCTATTTTAGCAAACGCACGCTAAGCTAATGTACAATGACACGACACAACCTTTTAAAGCGTTTTAAATATAACCATTATTATTATTATTTTTTTAATGTTAGGCCACAGTATTCATTCATAGGAATGTCAGCCAACGCGGTATTTTATCCGCTGTTTTATTTTGATACTGTATTTTAGTTTTTCTTGTTTTGTTTTGTGTTTCTTTTCTTCTTCACTGACCTGCCACTCGGAGAGGAGGACTCCCTGACAGCCTCTCAAATTTATTCAGCTGCTCCGAGCTCTGTGCATCCTCTGCGGCAGACATATTTGGCAAGAACGAAATCAAATCATCGAATAGAGTTAACTAAAACATGTCAAGCACTTTCATTACGTGCAAAACAATGCATTGGTAACAATAATGCGTCCCATTCTTCACAGATATGGGTCCATCTGCGGCGGCTTGACGGGTTGAAGGCAGATTTTTTTTCTAACATGGCCAAAGAACCGAGTCAGGGAGACTTTTAAAATTTCAAAATAAAAGTTTTGTATTTCGGAGTGTGGAGGAAACCAAGAGGCCATTCAGTGCGGATTGGACAGATGTTTCTTTATCACCACAATTACTTAAAATATTAATAACAAAAGATTAAATTACACACACACACACACACACACACACACACACACACAAATAAATAAATAAATAAATTATATACACACACACACACAAATAAATAAATAAATTAATTACACACACACACACACACACACACACAAATAAATAAATAAATAAATTATATACACACACACACACACACACACACACAAATAAATAAATAAATTATATATACACACACACACACACACACACAAAAATAAATAAATAAATAAATAAATTACACACACACACACACACACACACACACACACACACACACACACACACACACACACACAAAAAAAAAAAAAAAAA
>JAOUQZ010000014.1:15258725-15268725 GCA_028564935.1 Neosilurus hyrtlii | reverse complement strand
ACGTTTTTATATTTTAAGCTTTCACCTTTTCTGTCCTTCTGTCGTTTCTCCTGGCATCATCCCCCTGCTTTATGTTTTTTATGTAGCATCTGGAGTCACTCAGACTCGTATTATGAATTCCCATTATATAAACGTGTCCCATGATGCCAGTGTAAATACCAAGGGGCCGGTAAATAAAAACAAAAAACAAAAAACATGAGCCCCGGAAAATGCCGGAAGCCAATGTGGATATGTTTACAGCTTCCCATATCCTGTATGAACTGCGTCTCCAGCTCGGTGAATGCTCTCATTCGCTGTTGGATCTTAAGTCATGCGTCATGATTGATGGCTTTCATGGGAATT
This sequence comes from Neosilurus hyrtlii, assembly GCA_028564935.1. NCBI lineage: Eukaryota > Metazoa > Chordata > Actinopteri > Siluriformes > Plotosidae > Neosilurus > Neosilurus hyrtlii. The sequence goes on along the minus strand of JAOUQZ010000014.1, from coordinate 15,268,383 downwards.
TAACGACATGGCTTTGAGCACAGCCGGAAAGATGAAATTAATGGAGACGACTGTGTTTATAGTCTTTATGATAAGTCTATGGTACATACTGTATAGTCTACAGTGCTGAAGGGCTCAGGATGATTGAGTTTATGTATTTATTTGAATATAAGCAGACTTGTATGCTTCTACACATTAAAACTATTCTTTTTCAAGTTAAAGAAACAAAACTAATCAAATCAAAATATAGATCTGAATCTGCATTAAGTCATTAAAAGTGGTCAATATAGACTAAACATTTAACCCCAAAGCAGATTAGATTTTATGACACCCACACCCACACACACATTCACTCATTTACCAAACCTCTTACTCCTATTAGGGTCACAGAGAGGCTGAAGTCTATTTCAGTCGACACTGGGCAGGTGGGGTACACTCCGAACAGGTCACTAATCAATCAAATCCATGTTGTTGGACTGTGGGAGGAAACCGGAGGACCCGGAGGAAACGCATACAAGCATGGCGAGACCAGACAAACTCCACACAGTAACACTTCGGCGAGCCCGGAACCCGAACCCAGACCTTCTTGCTGAGAGGCGGACAACCACTATGCCACCTGCGCACAAACTACATCATTTCCTTCAATAAAACACATACATAAAGCAAATATAAGCCATAAAGCAGCTGTCCTGTGTCGTGCCATGTGTCTGTGCATGTGCCCACTACAGGAAACCCAATAAGGCTACAACGTTGCTGAGTTGATGCTGATTGGCCGTTACATACTGCATATTTATAACTAATAATGATACCAAAACCAAAAAAGAAAAGCTCATACACCGCCACTCAGACTGGCACCGAATAAAAAACACACATTCTAACTCAAGTATGCAGACAGACAGCAAAATCAGAATCTTGACAGAACATGAACTTGTTAAACGGATAATTAAACTTACAAGACAGGTGACAGAAATGAACGTGGAAATCATCTACTGAAAGGAAAGGCGCGAAAAGCAAAATGCAGGCTTAGACACCTATCAATGGAGACATCTATTAAATACCCAGTCTTACTGTTAGGCAGGATGAAGAAGGATGCAGTCCGGCAAGCCAAAAAATTTTAAATAACACCATTCTTGTAAACCTGCCATCTCCGCTTATAATGCTGTTACAGGAATCACAAATAAATCCATATTTGAAATTTGCATATTGGCGCCATGTTGGTGTGAATGATTCAGTTTCTCATGAATCCAGGTTGCCAGATTGGCAAGGTGTAAAGCCTAAAGCTGTAGCCAGATGGTATTAAATCAATCAGTGCACGGTGATTTGATTACAATCCCATAGGCATTAACAATACACAGATTTGTGGCGCACAGTGTGTCAATGGTTGTAGAAATGCAGCCTTTAAACTATTCCAGTCCTGCAATTTGGTAAATGAAGTGTTGGTTTAAAAAAAAAAAAACTATTTCAATATATTATAAAATTATAATAAAACAATCATAAGATTATTCTCACTCACACACTTATTTGCCAAATCACTTAATCCTATTAGGGTCGTGGGGAGGCTGGAGCCTATCTCAGACAGTGGGCGAAGGAGAGGTACACCCTAAACAGCTCACAAGATCATCGCAGGGCCAACACACACACACACACACACACACACACACACACACACACACAATCATTCACACTCACATTCACACCTGGGGTAATTTAGAAACCCACGCAAGCATCGGGAGAACATGTAAACACCACACAAAAATGCTCCAACCAGGGAATCGAACCCAGGGCCTTCTTTCTGTGGGGTGGGCCACTGTGCCTCCCATCATAACGTTGTTTAAAATTTGAAAGAGCAAATAATTGCATTTTTTTAAAGGAAATCAAATTACTAATTTAAAAAAAAAAATTCATTGAGCAATAATTAGTAAAAATATGCAATAAGTAATAATGTCTATAACTCAAAAAATATTTGTTATTATTATTATTATTATTATTATTATTATGAACACTGGATTATTAAAACCATGATTATTAGGATTGTTATATTTTCAAGGTAATGCCAGTTAGGATAACTGGGCTTTATTAAAAATTAAGTGGGTATAAGTTAAGAATAAATAATCAGAGCGATGCCCTTATATATCAAAATAATCTACCGCAGGGTGATCCAAGTTTCTGCTACATCTCTAGCTGTTTATTTTCCTCTAACTTCCTCTTATATAACAGTAATTTGCTAACGCTAATCATTTTTAATTGAATAAGTATTTAGGCACTGCCTAAAAGTGGAGCTCATGGGGCCAGTGGTGTAGTGGTTAGGGTGCTGGGCTCATGATGGAGAGGTCGTGGGTTTGAACGTGGGTTTTGACAAGTGTGCCTCTGTCCACCCAGCAGTATAAACGGGTACCAATAAAAATACTGGGGAGGTAACCTGCACTGGACGAGTGTCCCATCCAGGAGGACTTGAACTGCTAGTCGCTTCACGCTACGGAAACCGAGGATAAGCACTTGCTATTGATAAGTGATGTATTTTTATCTGTTTATGGTTACAGTGTGATGGAATGTCTTTGAAAAGTGTAAGTTTGGGTTTATTATGCTACAGAGATCCAGTAATACATCTCTGACTGTTACTGGAGACTCCTTACATCATCCTGTATGTCCTTGTGTGAGTGCATGCTTTAGAAAGGAAACCAAGTGGTTGCTTAAAATGAGAACATTAACATAAAGCTGTGATTGGCTGAATTCATCAGTGCTGTGGTTTAAAAAGTAAAACTCCAGTGGAAATGTCACTATTATGATCGCTACTTCATACCAGTTCGGATGTCTCGAAGCCGAGGATGAAAGCCCACTGGTATGCACCATTGCACACGTATACACAGTATATATATTCTCTCTCCCCATCTCGTACCTGCGCAGCAGTAGTTTGGGGTGGTTCTTGCTCTCCAGGTTTTTGTCGATGAGGTCAGACAGCAGGTGTTTGAGGACGTCAGTCGCGTACTCCAGCTTGCTCTGCAGCACGGTCATGATGAGCGAGGCCACGTTGCCGCGGTCTCTCATGGAGAAACCTCGCTGAGACTCCAGCGTGCGGATGAAGGTCAATAGGAACACCTTATTGTTGATCAGCTGACTGAAAAGTTTCAAACCTTTTTCTACCTGCTCCTGTCTGTAGCCCGGCACCTAGAAAGACGGGTATAAAATATAATAAATGTATAATATACATAAAAAAAATCAGGTGTACTACACAATCACTTTCATCGATTCTTTCTGAAGATTAACTTGAGTTTAGTTAGTTTAACTTTTTATATACAGATGTTCACGTGTGAATTTGACAAGGGAAGCTTCATGTTCAGGAAAAATGCGTCTTTAGACAAACTGATATTTACATTTTTTAGTACCATTTTATTATTTAAAAATAATAACAGTGACCCACAATGGATAAAAGTACAGAAAATGGAAGAAAGAATAAATTAATAATCTTTTAATAAACCGTCCTTTCATCCATTTCAGTCCACTTATCTTAGCTCGAGTCGCAAAGGCAATAGGTCTAGGAAGGAAACCCAGGCATCCTTCACCCAAGTGGCACTCTCCAGCGTCTCTTGGGGGATCCAGAAGCGTTCCCAGGCCAAATGGGATATATATAATCCTTCCAGCGAGTTCTGGGTCTACCCCTGGGCCTCCTTGCATTAAAACATGTCCGGAACACCTCTCAAGAGAAGCAACCAGAAGGCATCCTAATCAGATGCCCAAACCACCTCAAGTCACTACTTTCGATACACAACCCTGAGATTCCCCCAGTTATCTGAGTTCCTCACTCTATCTCTAAGACTGCACCCAGACACCCTGCGGAGGAAACTTCTTTCAGCCATTTGTATAGGAAATAAACCTTATTATTATTATTATTATTATTATTATTTTACTTTCCTGCTTGCTTATTTTGTTTTGTTTACTTATGTGGCGCAGTGGTTAGCATGTCCGCGGCTCAGCAAGAAGATCCTGGATTCGATTTCCCGGCTCGGGGCGTTTTTGTGTGGAGTTTGAATGTTCTAGCGGAGCCTGCGTGGGTTTCCTCCGGGTACTCCGGTTTCCTCCCACAGTACAAAAACATGCACATTGGGCTAACTGGCTGTTACAAATTGCCCGTAGGTGTAAGGGTGAGTGGTTGTGTGTGTGTTGCCCTGCGATGGCCTGGTGAGCAGTGCAGGGTGTAGCCCGCCTTCACCCAGGGTCGGCTGAGATGGGTGCCAGCGACCCTGATTAGGATTAGGCGACTTGGAAAATGAATGAATGAATAAATACATCAACTTGAGATTAAATATACATAATATTTGTCAGTAATTAATAAAATTGATTAAGTAAATAATTTAACTCAAAATTTCAAACTTGAAATATATAATAATGGGCTTAAATATGTTTAAAAACAAACATATTTGTATATAATATGTTATACATATTTATCTAATATATAATTAAAACACAAAATGTTTTCCCTTACTCAAAATAATTTGCATATTTTATAAATAAAATGCATTATTCTAGGAGTGAAAAATCTGTAACATTTGCATAAACAAACTTTGCATTGATTAAAAAAAAAAGAATATCAAATAAAATAATAAATAAATAAAGAAATAAATCCGTCTTAAACCTGATCCTGAAAGCGTACCATAGATAGTTAATGATGTGATCGGATGCTAATGTACGCCATTAGTAGCATCAATAACCATTAGAAAGCTGTCAGCATCCAGAGGTAATCTGCCTGCATCTTTCATCAGATCAGGTTTCACTATAAACTCCTCAAGAGAGAGCATGTTTATCTCCAATTAAAGCCTAATTAATGTAGCTTATTAAAACCTGAGCTCGTCATGCGTAGGGATCGAAGCCTTGACTTTTAGGAAGAGTCGTTCTGTCTGCAGAGATTCGATTAGCAATGTCCATCAATGTCATAACTGGATATAAATAACCCGCAGTGTCCCGCAGATTTCCCTCTGTTAGGCTTTTCATTTTCCTCCTTGTGCTCACAGAACAGTTGTGTCACATCATTACTACCATTAACGAGTGAGTAATTGTGAATCTCAGCACTGCTCATTATGTCTTTGAAAAAGAAAGTGAATGAGAAATAGAGAAGGGGAGGGGGGAGAGGGGGGACTCCTTAAATATTCCGTCCATCACTGTGAAATATTCTGTCCATCATTACGAGGTGTCAGGATGCATTAACTCATTATCTGTGCTGGGACGGCTAATTGGAGCTCTGAGAAGTGAATTCCGCTCTGAGGCAGGTAGATCTGGACAGCCGATTAGCAACAGAGAGAGACGAAAAAAAATTGGAACGATTCCTACAGTGTAACTGTTTAAAGTGAAGGAATCTCCGTCTAACTTTAAGGAGTCCTCGAATAATACGAACATACGCTAGTTTTCACCCACACCTCCCTCAGACCTTCCTTACTGTGTGCGTTAAATGCCACTAGGCGCGGCATTTAAGCTCTGCAAAGCTAGTATTTCACAAAGCGGTGAATGCTGATGAACTTAGGTTTCGTATAAAGGTTACAAAACAGTTCGCAAACAGTTTTCAGGGCCACAAATAGCTGTGACATGTGTCTCTAAAGCCTGTGTCTCACAGCAAATGCTGACGTATATAGCAAAATTTGGATTCGCCAAGCTTTCTGACAAATGACAAAAATCAGGATTCGCCCCTGCCATTTTGTGATATTTAGCGACGCGTAGCGACAATTAGCAACATTTGCGTGAATGTTTGTGAAAGTGTTTTTGCGAAAGACAGTTGTCAAACATTACCCTAAACATTCTGAAACAGTGGCAGAAGAAAGGAAAATAATCGCCAACAGCTGCATAAATGTCTTTTGCAAACACTTGTGCAAACATTCACGGACGTGTTGCTAATTGTCGCTAAATGAGGGGGCAGTGGTTGCTCAGTGATTAATGCTCTGGTATACAGATCAGAAAGTTGGCGGTTAAAATGTGTGGGTAAAAAAGTGTCATCAATGCCGTAAATGTAAATGACGGAGATAAACCCTGATTTTGTTACCATTCATCAGAAAAGTTGGTGAATCCAAAATTCACTACATTCGTCAGCATTCGCCGCTCCGTTAGATATACATACATAGAACACCTGCAACTGATTAAAAACCTTATGAACCATTTTAGCAACTGTTTGTAATTGTTAGTGACTGTTATGTTATGCATATAAGCCGAGCAACGGCCCGGACAAACATTATATGTTCGAGGTCACTGTGCCAAGGTCAAAGGTCACATATGCAAATTAGTTACCCCATGCACAGATTCAGGTCATAGAGAGTGCCTATGCAAAATTTCAGAAAGCTGGCCTGTGCATGAGCCGAGCAATGGCCGCCCGCCAGCCAATCCACGACAATAACCCGCCAGCCATAACTGGCCAAGGAGTAAAAAGCAATTCTTCCTCAGTTGGCTAACCTCCAAATCTTTAAGCACAGGATGTTCCTCAATGCCAGGGAAGAGAACACGCATGGTGTAGGTTCTGTAATCCAGAAAAGGGATTCCTGCTCCATCCAAGTCACTGGTCAACTCGTTAATATCCGTCTGCAGCTCCGCAAATGCTGGAGGGGGAAAAACAACAACAAAAAAAAGACAAACAAACAGAACATTTAACTAACCAATAAAGATGACCCGATGCTCTGTTCACATGGCGAGTCCTGTTTCTACGTTTGTGTTTGATCACAATTCTGTCACACAAGCGCGTAAACATTCATTTCAACATTGTTTACATATAAATGCTAAGGCAAGCACATTGCTTTTTTTTCCTGTTTAGCCTTCTGCTTTAACAAGTCATTCGAGCTTACTGAAGGCATTTATTTTTCTATAAACAGGATTTTTCCCCCCGGTAGTCACGGAAACACTTTAAGTGCCAGCACCTTGTGCTTTAAGTGAACACACCAGAGAACAGTGCATTAGTCGATAATTCCTATGATTAACGATATATTATTCATTCTAAGTCGTACATTGCCTCAGGGGACTTCACCACGCTCTGTATGTTCAATAAAACGAGGTCATGTAGTGTATAGGAAAAATCTGTGGACCCTCATGGATTCTCAGTGAAGAGAAGAAGGTTTGGAAACCAATCTCCCAGCCCCAGATGCTACACTGATACATCTCCAAGCATGCAGATGAGGTCAGGTTGTAGAGAGTTGTGTGTCGTCGGCATTGGTTTGTTTGTCCGTTTGTTAGTTACTAACCATAAGCAAAATGTTACGAAAGGACCTCGATGATATTTTTTGGAGAGGTGAAGTATGACCCAGATAACACTCCATTAGATTTTGGTGGCGAGCCGGATCAAATTCTGAATCATTCATTCATTTTCACAACGTCTTAATCCTACTAGGGTTGCTGTGAGGCTGAAGCCTATCTCAGCTAACTCTGGGTGAAGGCGGGGTACACCCTGAACAGCTCGCCAGTCCGACCATTCACACTTGGACTCACATTTAGGGGCAATTTGGAACAGCAAGTTAGCCTAATGTGCATGTCTTTGGACTGTAGGAGAAAACCGGAATACCCGGAGGAAACCCATGCAAGCACGGGGAGAACATGCAAACTCCATGTAAAAACACACTCGCCGAGCCCGGGACTCGAACCCAGGACTTACCACTGCCCCTCTGTGCCACCCATGAGTCCATACTCCTCACTCTTATTCATCTTTAAAGGCACCAATTCACAAATGAATATTCAATGTGTGTAATCTTGCATCATCAGTTCATTTAGGTCCAAATATAAAGGTTTCCTGGTGAAACCACCCCTCCTCACAGGCTTAGTGTCTTTTATTCACCTGTTTTATACCTTGTTTTGGTTCTGGGCCGGTTAACGATAACAATAAGAAGATTGCGTGACTAGAGGAACCATCTTGAGCAAGTGTGATAACTTGACAGGGCAACACCGCTCCATAGAAAGTGGAAAGTCTTAGATCGAGTGATTGGAAACAGAAGAAGACGCACTTCTTTTTTTTACTAATATCATCACATTTGGTGCAGGGGTCATTGCATGGGCAAGGCAGGGAACACCCTGAACAGCTCGCCAGTCCATCACAGGGCCAACACACACACACACACACACACAAGCAGTCACACACAAGCAGTCACACTCACACCTAGAGGCAATGTCTTTGCATGTGTTTGGACTGTCGGAGGAAACCGGATCTCCCAGAGAAAACCCACACAAGCACACAGAGAACGTGTAAACGTCACACAGAAACTACGTTAACCACTACGCCATCGTGCTGCCCAATTCTGTATCCAGGATTTTTTTTTACAAATTGTGAGATAGGATGTGAAGTGTACTACTACAGCAGACCCAGCAGGGGGTTCTGCATGCCTTTTGGTATTTTTCCGCCTTGCTTGGTGGAGGTTTGCACTCTATAATAGGTGTTTTAGCTTTGATTGTATGAATTTATTGATATGCTGGTTCTAACTATGTGCCTGTGACAGTCGTTTAGACGTGCAGTGCATCAGAAATTCCTTTAATTGTAAATGCTGAAGTGCTTCACCAGCTGTTACTATTCAGTCATGAATTCCAAATGCAGCTGAATCCGACTGAAACACGAAAACTTCATCATGTTTATTGTTTACACATTACTCACTGAACCACGTTAACCTTCCTTTAATTACACGCATGGTCTAGTGCTCCGCTACCCACCTTCTTTACACTCCAGCGCCACTCTGGATTCCAGGTTGTCCATCTGCATCTGCAGGCGCTTCAGGGTCAGGTCACTTTCGCGGGACTTGCGCTTGTAGGCGATGAGAACAATGATGATGAAGAGGATGAGAGGGCATCCGGCTCCGGCGATGCTGATGATGGCAGTGCTGCTGAGGGGGCTGTCGGAGGTGAACTGGACCACGCCAGGGGAAAACTCGATGCCACCCACACGCGCCTAATACACACGCAAAAAAACTTCTGCAGTATATTGCATTGATTTACACACAGCATTGGAAATGCAAGTCTCTTTAGTAAAAAATAGATTTGTTTGTGGTATCAATTGCTTTCTGTGTCTATACGTATGACATCCGATCCTGTATTAATAAAGAAGCAAAACAAATAGCAAAGTCGATTACTACACAGAAAATATCAATGCGAGGAAACAACACTAAGCTCAGTGGAATAAATAAAGATGTGTTTCAGTGTTCATAGCACGTCAAGATTCAGTATTTTATGTACCATCACTGCAGCTCTTCCACATTATTAGATAACAAATCCAGCTTTAAATCTTTTTAATTAGGAGGTGTTATTAATTTATATTAGGGTAATATATTATTTTTATGTGTACTGTAGTATTTTTTTTATGTTCTGTCCTATTACATCCCATCCTCTGCTGTCCTCTCTGGGCCTGTTCGGCCTTGTTCAGTCTTGACCTTGTCCGGTTTTGATGTGCTTAACACAAAAGCAGCATATGACAACTGTACGTGTAGTCTTGATCTGTTCTGTCCTGCCCTGCTTTACCATGTCCTGCCCTATTCAATCTTACAGACTTCTTTCCTGTCCTACAATGTCTACTCCTACCATCTTCTATTCTATCCCATCCCATCCTACCCCATCCCATCCCATCTTCTCCTATTCTAACCCATCCTATCCCATCCTTTCCTATCCCATCCCATCCTCTCCTATTCTAACCCATCCTATCTCATCCTTTCCTATCCCATCCCATCCTCTCCTATTCTAA
>JAOUQZ010000014.1:15239648-15258625 GCA_028564935.1 Neosilurus hyrtlii | reverse complement strand
TCTAACCCATCCTATCTCATCCTTTCCTATCCCATCCCATCCTCTCCTATTCTAACCCATCCTATCTCATCCTTTCCTATCCCATCCCATCCTCCTATTCTAACCCATCCTATCTCATCCTTTCCCAACCCATCCCATCCCATCCCATGCTCTCCAATTCTATACCGTCCATTAAAATCATTTCCTGTCCTATCCTATTCCATTCTATCCTATATTATCTCATCCTCTCCTCTTCTATCCTATCCCATCCCATACTATCCTATCTCATCCTATTCTGCTTCATCCTGTCCTATCCTACCCCATCCCATCCCATTGCATCCTATGCCGTCCCATTCTGTCCTATCCTGTCCCATCCGATTCAATATAACCCCATCCCAATCCTTTCCTATCCCATCCTATCTTATCCAATCCCATGCTACCCCACTCAATCCAATCCAATCCTATGCTATCATATTCCTTCCAGCCTATTCTGTCCACACCTGTGCTCACTCACTTACTCACTTAATTTTACTAAGGTCGTGTGGAGGCTGGAGCCTATCTCAGCCGACACCCATAGACCATAGCAGGGTGAACACACTCAGCATTTTACACTCACACCTAGGGTCAATTTCAACGTCTTTGGTCAGTGGAAGGAAACCGAAAAACCCAGAGAAAACCTATGCAAACATGGGGAAAACATGCAAACTCCACACAGAAAACCCAAGCCCGGGACTCAAACCTAGGACCTTCTTGTTGTGAGGCGGATGTGCTACCCATTACACCAAAGTGCCGTTCAATCCTGTGCTCTCCTATCTAATCCAACCCTGTTCTGTGCAGCCGTGTAATATCTTGTCATATCCTATAATGTTTAGCCAGCAACCAGTTACGTATCCTTTGTCTACCAATCTTATATTGTCTTTTTTTTGTCCTGTTCTGTAATGTCTTATTCTACCCTGTCCTGAATGGCCCTGTTTTGTCCAGACCTGCCCTTCCATACTGTATTCTGCAGTGCCCTGTCCTACTCCGCCCTTACCTGTTTTGCCCTGCACTATAAATATGTCTTTCGTTCCTCTTCTGAATTGTTGAGCCTACAAACACCATTTACTGCACACACAGTAAGAAACTGTGCATCACACCTCAACGTCAATGCGTTAGCAGTCTGACAGAAACACACCTACACAAATATTTATAGGCATTATATATTTATATACAGCTATTACATAAGCCATAACACAGTTCAGATACTGTCCATCCCTTAATATCATAACCGAGCTTTTTTGAGCAGGAAGCTGGCATTTTGCTGCGTAGTATTGCGCAAACAGAGGCAGCAGCAGCAGACGGACACACAATGCCAGCTGTGTTTGTGCGCCTGTGATGGTAAACGGATCTGTGATTCTGTCTGCCATTCGTCTGTCAGTGGGCCAGGTGGCGTCAGCCTCACGTTCCCACTCCAAGTCGCAAACAGAGCCGTTATTAGGTTCTGTTCAGCTCTCATATGTCACACGAAGAAGCTATTTGTTCTCCCTACACCTGCCTTCAAGGCCAGACAATAACACAATAGTATGCTAATCTATTGAGGAAAGAGGCTGCGATGTGATGTGATGTGATGAATTACCCATAATGCCGTTCTCACTCACCAGAACTTTGTGGCGTCCGGTTAGATTGGGTGACTCGCACAGCAGCTGGGTGTCAGATACGGTTAAGGTACAGGGTTTTTCTCCGATCAGCACAGTGTAGTTCAGCTTGCCGTTACCACCAGGGGTAAGGGGGAGGAAGTTCCTGCCCTGAAATACACGTATCACACACTCGTTTAAGTATTTTATCCTATTAGTAGAAAATGTGGATGTACTGATAATGATACGGGCATCATTTATTCACAAAAACATAAACAGGAAGCAGTACATGAAGCTCCATAGGTGGTAAAAGAACAACAACAACCCGACGACATCAAACAGTGATGTTGTAGGTCATGTGGCACACTGACAGGACATCATGACAAAGGGACATGGAGACCATGGCCATTACATGGGACATCCCACAACAATGATAATACTGCATTATTATACATATAAACCCCAACTGCGCTTTAGAGACATCAAGGCCCTGAGCATCAGTCCAAACACCTGGGAAGCCAGTGGAGACACGTGGTGAAGAAAGGCCTGCCCCAGACAGCAACATCAGGGCCGGACTTCATCTGTATTCGGTGCAGGATGGACTGCCATTCCCGCATTGGCTTGGAAAACCACACCCGACGCTGCTCCAGATTCACCAACCAGTGTGCAAACCCATAGTCTCCTGAGACTGACAGACGCCTACTGCTACTGGTTGTGGGAGGTCCCATGTAATGGACAGTCCACCTAGCAATGGACTCCGTTCCCCTCTGTCCCTTTTTTTCGTTTAAACCTCTTTGATGTCATGTGACCTGCACACTCAGTGATGATGTCACGGGTGTGTGTGACATCATCAGAGAGGGGCGCTACCGCCCTGAGATATCTCACCCGCAGAGCTTTACCTACTGCTTCTAGTACTGCGACTTAGCAGGGATATCAGGTTTCCTCCAAAAAATAATATGAATACATCAACAAACAAACTATACGACGTAGCATGATAAGTAGGACTCACTCACTCCCATTTGGCGAACTGCTTACTCCTACTAGGGTCGTGGGGAGGCTGGAGCCTATCTCAGCCAGCACTGGGCAAAGGCAGGGTACACCCTGAATGGTTCGTTAGACCATCACAGGGCCAACACACACACACAACTAACTATTCCCACTCGCACTCACACCCAGGGGTGATTTGGAACAGCCAATTAGACTACTCTGCATGTTTTTGGATTGTGAGAGAAAACCGGAGTACCCCGAGTAAACCAGTGCAAGCATGGGGAGAACGTGCACACGTATGCACTAGAGTGTGTAACTCTCCTGCATGTGCTGTCATGTCATGATATTTTTCATAACATATAAAGAATAGTGCTATGGTGAAAATATCATGATATATATTTTTAGATAATATCGCCCAGCCCTATAAAGTATAAAATGTTAAATATTGCATACACTGAGACTCTGTATAAAACATCTGATAATCGATACATGTTATATTAGCAGGCATACCTTCAGAATAATGGGAGATCCAGGCTTTAACTCCAGGATTCCTGACGGACTGAGAGGCTCGAACACAGGGTTGGGGTGATACAGGAAGTTGATGTTCTTGAGAGCCAGCACGGCCTGCACGTTGTCGAGGATGAAGCCGAACTCGTCAGGTTTCTCGATCACTTCCTTCTGCCTGCTCAGGCCACCGGGCAGCGCTGGGGCCTGGCATAGCATCGTGGTGGAACTGAGCACCTGGCAAACCTGTACAGGAGACACCGGTAGACCACATGTTGGGAGATGAAGGCGGGGTACACCATAAACAGTTTGCCAAACCATCGCAGGACGAACACACACACACACACACACACACAGCCATTCACACTCACACCTAGGGGCAATTTGGAACAAACTCTAATGTGCATGTCTTTAGACTGTGGGACAAACCAAAGTACCCGGAGGAAACCCATGCAAGTGCAGGGAGAACATGCAAACAGCATAGAAATGCCCTCGCTGAGACCAGGACCTTCCCAGGATGTGAGGCGGACGAACTAACCACTGTACCACCATGGCACCAACACCATATTCAATAAGGCTGTTTTCACTCTAAGCTCATATTCATATATTCTGGTTCCTAAGAGCAAAACTGCAGCTCTTGAAGCCCGTCCTGTTCAAGGTTTGATGGTTTGAGATGCTTTTCAGCTCACCCCGATTGTAAAGAGTGGTTATTTGAGTTAACGCAGGTGCTCTCTATCTTTTATCATCTACAAGGGGTTTCTGCCCGCAGAACTAATGCTCACTGGATTTTCTTCCAATTCAATCCTGTTTCTGTGCATTTGAATGTATTCTGTATTTATTAGGTAATGAATAAAACATGACATGCTGATGTGCTGAAATATGGGGGGAAAATCAGCTGCAGGATGAAGCAGAGCTTCTGTTCGATTCCTCAAACCGTAATTTTGACTAATAAGATGACTCCACTTTTTACTCGAGTCTGATTTCAATCACATTTCCTGTATTTGAGAACGGCTCATTCCTAGAGCAATGTTTATCCGCCGAAACAACTCTTCCCACTATTTCACCTGAGATTTAACCTCATGTCAAGAAAACATCTGTCCCTCGGGCGCACACACCGATCTCAGCCTTCACCTCAAAAGAGAGTAAAATTAATGGCAGTTTTTAAATCCAAGCCTTTGATGTGGGCTACGGAGGTAATGACTCAGAGCTACAGAACTGACCGCCGTCACCTTCACGTCTTCCTTTCACAAAACCCATCACTTCATTCCATCACCCCTCTCCTTTGGTTTATCTCTTGCTTACTCACTGGCTCACCTTATCAGCTTCCTTCTTACATTCCTCTGTGCTAAAATACTAGGTCAAATATACTGTTGCTGTCAAGCAGGCGCTGTCTGGCATCAATCAATCGCTGACGTGCTTTTCTTTTTACATAGTATATATAAAAAAAAACGTTTGGCGAGGCCTATAAATTCCGTGAGCTCGTCTAGCTTTGCGACTCGCTGCTAAAAAAATCCCACTCAATACCTACAAGCTCTCAGATTCTCACACACTGAGGTCCCTCTGCCTTCTACAAAAAGACATCAGTGGACGTAATTTCTGCTGTTTGCGGATAGGGGGCGCCGTTTTACCAAACATGACCTTTCCTTGATCTCAATGCAAACTGGTTATGAGAGATGCCTATTAAAGCCAGGAGAGAACAAGACTCGTCACAAACAGTCCCATTCAGCAGCTCTGAATGGCAGGGAGGGGGATTTTCTGCTCTGGTTGTGCTCAAGCAGCAGTGTGCCAAAGCCTTATCATTTCGCCGCTACAGATGCCCAATGTGCTCGTGTGGGAGATACGGCAGCGAGATAGCATTTCATTCCTTTGTCTCTGCAGACTTTCAATCAGGTCTCGATGAATGCAAGCCTCCCATGCATCTATGAGTCCATTCTGTAGGGAGGCAATGAGATACTCCTGTCTCCCGTGTTGTGGCGTTTTCCTCGCTCCCCTCACAAAGCAAAAGGGGACATTGTCGCTGCTGTTGGTTGGTTCAGCCCTCCTGTTCGCCGTCTCTGTTTCGCTGCTTGTCTTTTATTCTCTATTTATCAAATACTCTCTCTGTTCTGCCGCCACACTGCAGGAGCCAAGTGAGTATCAGGAGATGGAAAGCTGCTGAAATAACCAGCTAATGGGCAGGTGTGAGTTAAAGCAAGGCCCTCGCTGACCCTGAAGGGTGTCTAACCCTGTGAGTAGGCTGTTACTATAAAAACTATAATGTATTGTACGTTTACCCAACATGGGACAACATCAATCATAAAAATCTATACACATTCATTCATTCATTTTCAAAGCAGCTTAATCGTAATTAGGGTCGCGGGAACCTGGGGTCCGTCTCAAGGCGAAGGTGGGATACACTCTGGATGGCTCGCCAAGCTATCGCAGGGCCAACACACACACAACCATTCACACTCACGCTCACATCTAGGGGCCATTTGGAACAGCCAGGTAGCCTACTGGGCATGTTTTTGGACTGTAGGAGGAACCCGGAGTACCCGGAGAGCACGGGGAGAACATGAAAACTCCAGTGAGGAGTTAGCGGCGTGTGCTTACCACCGTGCCACCATCGATATACAAATACTGTTTAATATAGTGTGGTACAGTGTAGTAGGATGTTATACAAGATATGTATGATAAACGCAGTGACTGTTTGATTATATATGACACAGAAACACATGAAAAGCAAAACTAAAATGAGATTTTCTAAAGTTTATTTTTCTATTTTTAAAAGCGGGATGACGAAGCCACCTGCTCAAGGTGACTGCGAGAAACTGTAAGTTTTATATTCAAACATTATCCACTTGGAATAACATCCATTATCCCAAAGATAGTGAACCAATCCGATGGCTCATGTTCATGTTCCCATGTAGTATATATTCATATATTATATTACCGTAATGTATAAGGTCCCGGATTAGAATCCCAGGCTCGGTGACGTTTGCTTGTTCTCCCCATGCTTGAGTGGGTTTTCTCTGGGTACTCTGGTTTCCTCCCATAATCCTTTTATTTATTTATTTATTTATTTATTTAAATACTGTATTATTCATGGGAGGGAAATGATTGCCTCTGCATTTAACCCATCCAAAGTGAGCGCACACACACACACACACACACACACACACACTTGGTGCAGTGGGCTGCCACATACTGGGGTGCCCATAGAGCAGATGGGGGTAAGGTGCCTTGCTCAAGGGCACTTCAGCCATAAATGTGGAGGAAGGGAAGGTCACTTCTCTCCCCCTGCCACCACTCAATGTTCGATGCACATATCAGGCTAAGTGGCTATTTTAACTCACCCCTATGTGAGAATGTGGGTGTCAGTGGTTGTGTGTGTTGGCTCTGCAAAGAACTGGCAAGCTGTCCAGTGTTTCTCCGGTGTTGGCTGAGATAGGCTCCAGCCGTCTCGCTATCCTAGTAGGATTAGGTGGATTGCCAAATGAATGAATAATAATGAACCAATCCGATGCATGATTCCCATGTAGTATATACTAATATAGTATAGCACAGTGTACTATAAAGTAGTATGTAATAATATATTAATTATAGTTCTTTTTTCCTATATGGCTTATACATGGAAGTTGTAGGTAGGATTGGACCAATTGCAACTGGCATTGGATTACACCCTGGATAGGTCACCAGTTTATTGTGAGTGTAACACAAAGAAAAACAGACGGACACGCACTCTCACAGTTACACCTATGGGCAAAATAGGGTAGCCAGCTGACCTGATTTGGATGTCTTTGGATAGTTGGAGGAAACAAGAGTACTCAGAGGAAACCCATGTAGGTACAGGGAGAACATGCACATAGAACATAGTCGACCGACAGTTTCGAACTGCGGCTGCGAGACTTCAGTAACCACGCTCGGAATATACAGTATGTAAAAAATGAAACAATAAAATCGTCTCTGTAGAGGTTTTAGAACTACATATTAAATGAAGTAAGGAATAAAATGCTACAGTGTGTGCTGGTAAAGGAAAACAACCGATGAAGGGGGTTAGTGTTAGCATGCTGTAGCTCTGATACTGTAGCATTCCTTATGTAAGTGGTTACTAGATAAAATAATATACCGTATTAAAGGCCCAGGTCTCTATTGTTTTTGCATCATTTTTAGCCTCTGGGGAACACAAACTTTTGCCGTGTGTTTCTACTAAGAATACTGGAGTCTGCACTGAACAGCGGGACCGACATCCGTTACCTAGTGAACATGATGTTTGAACTTACGTTGCTCGTCTCCTGCTTGTTGTACTTGGCTCTGATTTGTGGGCTCTGGATGATGTCCAGGTTGGTTCCCGTCACTGTCACTGGTGTGTTTCCACTTTCATACACAGCAACACAGTTTCTCATTTAGTGATACAAGCTGACAACACCGTTACCGTTATTTAAACCAGTTTTGATCAGAAGGCAATCGTGATTTGTTATTCCTATTCACCTGAAAATGCTCCACTCTGGTTCCAGTTTGGTGATAGTTGGATCTTCTACATACTCAAACTGGAGGTTCATGTGGATGTGGGATTTGTCCACGTACACAGATACGGTCACTTCCCCGGTTCCTTGAGTGGCCGCGTGAGAGTGACATGTAATCCACTGAGACCCTCGTCTGCATGATCAAACACAATATTTTAATTATTTCATAGTTTATCATATTTCATACTCATATTCCTAATTAGGGTCGCGGGGAGGCTGGCGCCCATCTCAACCGACTCTGGGCAAGGGCGGGGTACACCCTGGACAGCTCGCCAGGCCATCGCAGGGCCAACACACACGCGTATACACACACACACACACCCATTCACACTCACTATCACACCTAAGGGCAATTTGGAAGAGCCAATTGGCCTACTGTGCATGTTTTAAGACTGTGGGAGAAAACCGGAGCACCTGGAGGAAATCCAGGCAAGCACGGGCAGAACATGCAAACTACACTCAGTATGTATAATACTATATATAAACTATACTATATAACATATGTATAATATTTGCCCCTTTGTTAATTTATGTATCAAAATATTTGCGGGGAGGATGTTAGCCTATCTCAGCCAACATGGGGTGAAGGTGGGATACACCCTGAACAGCTCACCAGACTATCACAGGACAACACAAAGACTCACCTGGGGCAATTTGGATGCAAACGCCCAAGCCCGGGATTGGAACCCAGGACCTTCTTGCTGTGAAGTGGATGTGCTAACCACTATGCCACCATGCCACTTCCCCTAATTTAGTTATAGCCATTTCCCAACCATAAGTATGCCTTACCTATCACCTGACCACAACCTGGTTTGACCGCGAAGGGCGATAACAAGCATGTGCTTCCTTCAAGACACGTGATGCCTGCCTCCTGCATCTTTTCAAACTGCTGCGCATGCATATTTGGGACAGCATAACACCCTTGCAGGAAAGTGCTTGAGCACTCAGAGGTATCTGATTGGCTGTTGATTGCATATATGACAGAGAAGTGAGTGTATGCCATCTCTCCTTCCACTGACAGCTTGGACAATCAGCTCCCAATGGGCTCCCGGCCATGGATGGTTGCATGCATCAACCTGGGTTTAAACTCCTGATCTCCACTATTGTTGCCACTCGATGCGCCACTCGAAAGCCTTCATGTTACCTTTTCAAATGTAGAGGATGTTTTTTTATTCAGCTTGTTTATGATGTCGCATTTTTATTTTCTTCTGTCATTTCTTCATCACACTCATTATTCATATATAAAATACGTCTATTTTCTCACTCAATCTTCTCAAACAGTTTCTTTTCACGTCAAGGCGTTTACCTTTTTGCCCACATTCTCTCAAATGTTAACTTTTGACATGTTGATCACAAGCTATTTCTCTGACAGGTTTGTAACTTTCTCACGCAAACACAGCAGCTGATGTGATGATGCACAGCAGCTGAAGCATTTTCAAGGGACACGAAGGTGAAATTATTTGACTTTTTGACATTTACGTATAATGATTTAATTAAATAGCTGTTTCAGACAGGACTCACAATATAATATAGTCTTGTTTTATTTAACGCACACTCAATAATAGATAAATCGAGTGGGGGGAAAAAATAGCTTCAAAGACAGAGACGTCAAAGCAAACCACAGACCGATGCATTTGCAGGCTTAGCAGAACTGAGGTGTGATTGCAAGTGTCTTTATTGATTAGGGCTCAGGAACTCGGCTTGGTCTTAATGTCACTATCGACCCGTTCCTGCTGTTTTATGACGCTACTGCCTCACCCCAGCCCCTTCCCCGATTGCTGTAAATGGTGTACTCTTTGGAATACTGGATGCCCTACCTGTGGTAAGTGCATTTCTGGTCCTTGAACATGATGGACACATTGCTTCCGGAGTCCAGGTTGCTTCCTGTGATGTTGATGAGGGTGCCTCCGGACACGGGACCGCGACTGGGCTTCAGAGACTGCAATCTGGGGACCTGTAAGGGGTGAAGAAGTCATGACATCCTTTCATGTTATCGAGGAACTCGCCCACTCATCATCACTCAGTCATTTGCTAAACTGCTTAGTCCTACTACTAGAGTCGCGGAGAGGATGGTGCCTATCTCAGCCGACACTGGACAAAGGCAGGGTACACCCTGAAGAACTCGCCAGGCCATCTCAGGGCAACACACATACAACCATTTACACTCACATCCACATCTAGGAGCAAGTTAGAACAACCAATTAGCTTAATGTGCATGCCTTTGGACTGTGGGAGGAAACCAGAGTACCTGGAGGAAACCCCTGCAAACACAGGGAGAGCATGCAAACTCCACACAAAAACACTTGAGCCTGTAACCCGAACCGTTGACCTTCTTGCTGTGAGGCAGACGTGTTAATCACGACACTGCTAGTGATTAGTCTCTCGGAATAAGCTGTTACTATAGAAACAATGGAATTAGAATGACGTGCATTCAAAGTACTAAACCTCCGACTTAGATTATAGCTGATGATACTGTCTGAGCTACTGTTACAGCAAGTTAACCAACACTGACAATCTGACCAATCAGATTAGAGACGTATAGAGCAGCACTGTGGTTTAATGGGTAACATGAGGTTAATGGGAATGATTAGAGTCCAAATCAATACAGGGGTTAAAGATTGCCCATATACTTCGGATTTAAATGGTTTTCTATTGAGAGAGAGGGGAGGTGGGGGTCGGGGGTTATGAACAGCTTCTAACATTCATTATAAAATGATCTCTCTGTGTGATAACATTACGACCAGGACATATGGAGATGCACGCGGACCGAGTACCAGCCCTTTTTATGAGGGGACTCCACAATAAATCCACACACACTTAAGCTTGCCATTGGCGATGGTGTTTAATTACATGGAGGCGATTGAGATCTGTGTAGTCTCTAGGTATCTGTTAAATCACCATGTCAGCAATATGAACTCACCACAAAGTAGTAATACTTGGAGGACTTAGCCATGAACTTGTCCTGACACTCGCCGATGCAGACTTGGACACTTCCAGCATACTGACTTGACTCGGCTTTTCCCATCTCACACACGATCCTGTATGACGCACACAAACAGAGAAAATGCCTTTTTGTTAAAAAGATTTTTAAAAATTAAATAAAAAATGGCTTCGTCTTCCAGACTGGCATCTGAATAATAACAATAATGGAAGATTACAGGGTGAAAAGTTAATGCAATCTCCTCTGTAATCTCCTCATTCTGTCCTGACAAACCAAAACTTATCACACAACACGCTAAGAGGTTTATCACCGCGTTGAATACCACGATTCTGCAGGCGTAGAGGGAAAAAAAAAGTTTTTTCTACATCAGGCTAATATAAAAGTAATAATAATTTCTGCTCCCTGATTCAGTCACGGCTCTTCAAATCCTCACCAAAATAACATGTAATTATTTCGTCTTTCCTGACCTGGGATTAAAAGTTGCTTTAATACTCGTCTGTGCCTTCAGTCCTGATCCTATCACCCGCTCCGTAGAGTCCACATACGGATTAAGGCAATGCATGGATGGTTTAGACTGGGTGCGAAACATTCCGGCTCGAAAGATGGGGACAGAAGTGGTGAATAATTTCTTTAAAGCTAAAAAAAGAGCTTTAATAGACTGGGATTTCTTTTTTTTAAAGTCTGCTATGAATAAAACGCAATCTTTAATCATTCGCTGCAACTTTATATACTTTATATGCATAAGGAATTAAATTATAAACTGCATCTACTCTGTTCTGAAGACTTTCACAAAGTCAGCGATGCAGCATTGCATCACTTGATCTTCCTAAGAGTATTTTCTATTGTAAAATAAATGTTTTTACTTGAGTATGCATTAATAATAATAATAATTATAAAAATAATAATAATAATGTTATTGGTAGGCACAGTGGCATAGTGGCGCAGTGTCTGCCTCACAACAAGCAGGCCTGGGTTTGATTCCCGGGCTCAGGCCTTTGTGTGGGTTTCCTCCGGGTACTCTGGTTTCCTCCCACTGTCCAAAAACGTGTACAGTAGGCTAATTGGCTGTTCTAAATTGCCCCTAGGTGTGAGAGTGAGTGTGACTGGTTGTATGTGTGTTGGACCTGGTGAGCTGGCCAGGGTGTACCCCGCCCTCACCCAGAGTTGGCTGAGATGGGCACCAGCTTTCCTGTAACCATAATTAGGATTAAGTGGCTTAAAAAAATGAATTAATGAATGAACTATGACTCAATGAATGACTCAGATTGGCCAGTGTATTAGGGCCCACCAAAGGTCATCCCTTTTCCTTTTAAAGAAAAATGAACAAAATATGTGTACCAATATATTGGACCACTAAGGAATTTGGGCTTGCCCAAACATGTTAATTTAAATGTATTAAAGAAGATCAATAGTAAACACAGCTTGAGTTTC
The DNA here is from genome assembly GCA_028564935.1 of Neosilurus hyrtlii. Lineage (NCBI taxonomy): Eukaryota > Metazoa > Chordata > Actinopteri > Siluriformes > Plotosidae > Neosilurus > Neosilurus hyrtlii. The sequence continues at coordinate 15,246,665 of JAOUQZ010000014.1, read as the reverse complement.
ATGATATGCCAAATGTGGTGTGAAGCAGGTGCACAGTGATGCTTTCACCTGCTTTATTTCTTTCTGTTCAGTAGTCTCAGATGAGACGTTTCACTAAAAAGCTTTGCACAGGTGTAAAAAAAAATTGTGGAATGTAGCACCACTGTTCTCAATTTCCATTGTTTCGCTCATCTCTTATTTGTTTGTACAGCTGTTTTCCACGCATCACATGGTTGACCCAGGTTGGATTGGTCTCTATCTAAAAAAAAAAAAAAAACACAACAGCACTCCATCATCTGATCAATGAGTCCCTTGTCTACTCCTTTCCCACCACTCCATTTCCCCTTGGAGCTCTAATCTCAGATCTGCTCAGCTGAAACAACCTTTCTATGGTTCAAAAACAATGAAATAAATAACAAGCACTCAATATACAACTCTATGTGGAGGGGAAAGACATGTTTGATGGGACATGATGTAGTGCTTCAATCATGAGCTTTGTTTGGTAGTGTTTCAATGGTTCAGTAATAAAGTCATTACCCATGAAGGAGTTGGGGGAAAAAGCTATGAGCCCTATCAGGTACTCAATCAGATATTAAACTACCTCCAAAATGTCAGAAGCATGTGCCAAGAGTTGGATATGGCTCTTAAGTTTTATTTATTTATTTATTTATTATTATTTTTATAAAAATGAACCAAATTGTTTCAGCTTAACATTTGACATTTAACAATTTCAGTACAACAGATAGCTGGATAAACAAAACATTTAACAATTTAAAGATGGTGAAGGAGTTTTAATTGATGCTTGGTATTAATGAGCTTTTTAAATGAGCTAACTGTCAGAAAAGGTTAACATCCTTAACCCTTGATAGACTCTTGCTAAGTCATATCACTGGAATTATGAGCTTTTATTTCCTTGCAAAAACTCTATTCACCTAAATCAATGGGTCCAACAGTAAACACACAGTAAAAGTCCAGAGTTTTTCAGGTCAATTTATGCAACAGCTGACATGTTGCACATCTCCAAAGTTGGGTAACTTTTTTTCTAATTTTTTTTTAACCATGCAGAATGATGTACCATAAAAAAGCAATTGACAACATGTAAAAAAAGACCAATACATTTGTGTGTAAATAGGACAATAAAAAGCCATAAAATACAATTCAAATTAGAGTTCAGCAAGCTGCCAAGATATTGCTGCATGAATAGTTTGAGATATAATCACCATGTCAGTCACAATAAATTTGCTTGATTATAACAATATGGCATCCACCCTCATAATTTGAAAGCCTATAAAATAGCACTTAATTTTTTTCAAGCCTATTTTTTGCATGTAAGGTGAAAAAAGAGAACAGAAGAAGCAGATCAGTTTTCCTCTTTGTCAACTGCATAAACATAATGAAACAAAAGCATAAGACAATTGATAAGGAATAAATTCAGTGAGAGACAGATGTGATTATGTATATATGAGAAGATGGCAAACATTTAAATAAACTGAAGAGAAGACTAGTATATTTTCTGTATATTAATTTCTGGATAGGTCCATTTGTAATTATGACCTGAGTAACAGCAATTTTGGTTCAATTTCGTAACAGGGCTTTTACCCACATGTCATTAAAATAATAATAATAGGTTAATAAAAATAAAAATATAGGTTTTTTTTTATAATATTTTATAAAATAGAATGTATTTTATATAATACAGGACAAGTTTATATATATATATAAATCCCAGTAAATCCCATTTTATTATTTTATTATTTTTATTATTAGATTATAGAAGGTAAGTCTGTTGGTCTTTTACACCCGAGTCTAGTGGCACATCAGGCCAGAGCTTATTCCCGGTTTCTGTAGCGTAAAGTGACTAGGAGTTCAGCTCCTCCTGGATGTGATGCTAGTCTATTGTTTACTGGTACTCATTTATACTGCTGGGTGGACAGAGGCACACCTGTGCATAAGACCTTGGTCTTGGCACGGTTGGTGTCTAACGTGGATTCGAACTCACGACTTCCAGATCATGAGCCCAGCACCCTAGCCACTACCCCACTAGCCCCACAGATTATAAAAGGACTGAGCATTATGAAGCTGTATTTCGGATGATGATAGAAAAACATCTATTGTGTCATACTGTTTCATTCAGTCATTTATTTTCTGAACCACTTATTCCTAATTAGGGTCGCGGCGATACTGGCGCCCATTTCAGCCGACTCTGGGCGAGTGCGGCTTGTACCTCTGACCTTCGGATCAGTAAGCCAGCACCTTAACCACCGAGCCACCACTACCCTGTCATTCGGGTTCATAGTGTTTATTTTAATGGGTCTTAAATCACATTCTTTACAGCAATATTTTTCATCATCTGGGTGTTTTATTTGAGATGCAGCTGCGTGACTGCCTGAATAACAGGCTGCTAAGTGCTAGTTGCTGCTAACCTGCACTGGTTCCACTCCGCCTCTCATTACTCAATCTTGCATCTTGTTCTTCTCTTTGTAATTACCAGCCACGGTAGCGTAACTGATATTATTTTCACTTTTGTAAGTTTGTGCTTTAATTTTTTGTTTTTTGCTTGGTTTTGCACAAAAATCCCAAATAAATCTTGAGAACTGCTTGACATATCACTGTAAAATTTTCAGGGTAACAACTTGGGACTGAAATACATTTATGAATAGGTCAGTGTAGGTCAAGTTCAAGGTCAGGAAAATGGTTGCCACTTGTTTATAATGGCTAGTTAGCAGCTGGTGCAATTCTCCCATTGGGCTGTCTAGTTTTATATACTTTATATGTTTATGTGCAACAGGCATTTCAAAACATATGCAATTCTGCTTACATCCAATTAAAGAAGCATGCGCTCATACATATAAGAAAAAGAATACCACGGCATGCATTCATATGCAAATTAGTTCGGTATAACCGGCAGAGACACAAGGAAATCCTGTGATTTTATAATATTTTTCGCATTACAATGGCACCCCCTGTGGTGGAGTAATTGTTGTTTTATTGTCAACACACACGCACAAAAAATAAATAAATAAATAAAATACAAATAAAAATAATTAAAGAAAAATTTAATATAAACAGACAGATTTAGTTTGGGTATATTGCCTTTTAAAATATAATATTTAAAAAAAAATCATGAAGTTTTAGCAAAAGAAGGTATTGGTGATTGTACTATTGCTAGAAAGAGGGTAAAAATTAGTTTTTTATTTGTTTTGATGTCCTTAATCGACATAGCTAATTCTTAATAAAATATAGCTTTATATGAGGTAATAGAATTAAATTGTTGATGTGTGGGGTTTTGCTGAGTTGTCACATCAATACAATAATGATCATGTTATAGTTGATTTAATGTACCGAAGTGCAAATAAATAAATAAGTAAATAAGTCAGATCAACATTCCTTTTCTATCTTATAAAAAGACCAGGTTTGTTTTAACTACAAATAAAAACAAGTGCAGCATGGATACAAACCCCCTTCCCTGACAGTCCCTTAACCACCACCCTCTTGTAGTGCAGCTTGCATGTCACTGCAGCTTCCTCCCTATATATTAATTAGGGTGGATGTGGATACATACATTAAGCCTATAATAAATTGATTACCCATCCTTTCATGGTGGATCATTAAATGCTCGTCTAAGCCAACCTGAGAAGCAGGAATGGGGAAAAATAGCAGTGGCTGAATTAAACTGGCTCTAACAAAAGGAGTGCATTGATTTCTGTCGGGCTCAGGAATCAAGCTAAACCCCACTTGTATTCTGAAAGTGTGCGGTAGATTTCTCCGGGTCCACTGACACACTCACGCACACCTCATTACGGCCTCCCTCTCCCGGAGCAGTGCCCTGCTCAAGGTTCTGCACCACTGCAGCCACTAGGGGATCAGCGTCCTTATTGATTAGATTACCTTAAAGTAGACATTGCTCCACATGGTGCTAAGTAATCAGAGACAGCAACTGAAGACACAGTTAAATAGAAAAGTAGAGTAATTTATCACGGATATATGGCCCAAAAGAAATAGGAAGGTGGCGGGTTAAACATAGAAGCTTTATTCAGTGGCTAAATGGAGGCTACATATGGGTCACCCGGGTTGTGGACAAGCTCGAAGTAGCAGGATCTTGTAATACTTAATTAGGACCTGACCATTGAGTGCTACTTGTTTGGTAGTTGGCAAGATAATGACCAGAAAATACTCTACTAAATCTAACAGAAACTGGTGGTGACAAAGGCCTTTAAAACTGTCAGTACCCCCATATGGTATTGTAAGAAATGCAGCATTTTTATAAATGCAACATTTGTTTATTATTTGAGCCCTACAATGCAAACGCGCAGCCATTTATATGAACGCATTGTGTATAGGACCGGCCTTGAATAAGAGGCCATGCGCTTGGATGGGAAAGTATTAATATTTGGATTATTTTTTTGTGATAAGTGGCCTAAAAGTTGTACAAAAATGTAAAGGAATGAGATTACACCATCGAACGCAAGCCTGGAAGTTATGCTTCGGTATGGTCTGGACACAGTAACTCGAATGACTACATCATCCATGCTAAAAATTATTAAAAAATTCCCTGCATCCAAATAATCTGGATCACTGCCAAAATTTGAAATAAAACCAGATAAGGATAACTAACATCACTCTAGTATTGTTAAAAAAAAAAACTGCTGCAAACCCTTTTTCATGCCTGATTTTTTCACCAGTAGATTTCAAAGCGTTGCCATCTGTTTGTCTTTTATCCCCGAGACTGAAACAAATTTCACTATTCAGATTTATAATAAGGTCACAGCCATTTCCATCCATGACCCTTTAACAAGTGCTCTCAGCTATTTTATAACCAACCTGAATTTATCACAAATTGAATTCTGTTACTGCCGTTTGAGTTTTATGTTAAAAGGAAATGTGTTACTGAAAATCCTTTATACAGTTATATGTTTTACAACAACCTGCCATCCTCACAACTTGGTATTGTTCCTGAGATATTAAGGGATGTCTTCTGATTATTGACTGCAAATGACTAAAACAAACAAACAAACAAGAAAAACCATCCATTTATTGGAAAATCCTTACTGTAAGCGCATTAATGGGTGACAGCATCCTGAGGTATTTCCTATCATTTCCATCCTGTCTACATGTTACTCGTGTATGAGATGATTATTTATGTACAGAATAATACACAACTGGGCAGGCTCCTGTAGGAAATTAGGGCAGTGGTGGATTAGTGGTTAAGGCGATAGGTTACTGATCCGAAAGTCAGCAGTTCAATTCCCACTATCACCACTGTTGGGCCCTTGAGCAAGGCCCTTTAATCCTCAATTGCTCAGATGTATAAAAACGATAATTGTAAGTCACTCTGGATAAGAGCGTCTGCCAAATGCAGTAAATGTAAATTAATCACTGACTTGGTTGTACAATGTGACCTGACATGAAACGTGGACTGTCATGAAGTTGACTATTTTTCAACAATAACACAAACTTTATTAAAAACTCTGTCAATACTTTATTCTGGTTGAACACTTGCTATGGTTAGACAAGTTGCTATGTGTAACAGACCATTGCTATGGGCCACATTATATTATATATTAAGCAAGAAAATTATTTTTGGAATCAATAATTTGTGGTAAATTAGCCTATTGGTTTCTTTAGTATGTAATTAGCTATGCACTAAGCAGGATAATGTACACTGAGCTGGTCATTATTGTGAAATGAACCCGTTCATGGTTATTCAAGTCTGCATTGTGTAAGGGCCCTGCAGCAGTTTGTCAGGTTTGATTTCTTTATTCTTTTGCAATAATGAGAAGTGCTGTGCTGTGCTGTACATTATTCCTTACACAACACTTACATTTTGCAAAAATTCTTTTTATCATTATTATTATTTTCTTATTATTATTAATAACAGCAGTAATTTTTTTAAACTATATATATTTTATATTCTGTATTTTTCTGGTATAGTGGGTAGCAAAAAGGCCCTTGGTTCGAGTCCCAGAATAAGCTGTTGCTGTGCGGAGTCTGCATGCTCACATAGGTTGCCTCCATGCACTCCGGTTTCCTGCCACAGTCCAAAGACATGCCTATTAGGCTAATTGGCTGTTCCAAATTACATGTAGATGAGAAATGATTGTGAGTGTGGTGGCTCTGCAATGGTCTGGTGAGCTGTTCAGGATTTATCCCACCTTCAGCCAGTATCGGCTGAGACAGACCCCAGCCTATATATATATACACACTGTCTTGCTTTTTCAAACAACAAACAAATATACAAATAAATAAAATACAGCTCATCATGTTACAAGGAAATAAGCCCTGAAGGCTTGTAGGCTTATTCCTACAGTTTTACCTTCAACAGTTCTGTCTCCAGTGATTCCTTTTAAATATGATAAATGCCTCCTCACCAATGTTTGGCTGCATCAGAAATTATACTTTTAATCTGTTCACATGGACTGCCTAACATGCAGAACCTCACAGAACTAATATTTGTAGAACATGTATGTTGAAGCCCAAACTACCTAAACAATTCTTACAGCTATCAGCTTTTATTATTAGCTTTATTATTCATTTAAAATATTTTCTGGTTTTTAACTGGCAGAAATCCATTAAATTTATCTTGGTAATCTTCTATGAGCTGAATTATCCAACACTGGAATCAGATAAATAAAATATATTTATAATTAACAATAAAGCCACTAGAGAATTTGGCTTCAAAATCATTCACACCTCATATAGAGTTAAAAACCCAACTTGATAATTTGAACTTTGCATAACACAATAATTGCTTAATGCTTGATCAATCAGAATTGAGCAATCAATGTATCATGAACAAGTGTAATATGTACTATATGTGTCTTTAGATTGTTGTTCGTCCGTCGTGGTCGAGTTTTGTTACAAATTGGACATAGATGATCCCTTTGAGCGGGTGGCAGGTAGGTCGCTTTGGACTTTGCGCAGCTCACGTTTCCACTGAGCCTCAGCAACCCTGTTACATTCAAAGGAGTCAGCTCCTTCGCTGATTAGGCCTCGCCATCCTATCCAGTCTAGTGCCAGGGTCTCCCAGTTTTCTGGGTC
>JAOUQZ010000014.1:15195504-15218182 GCA_028564935.1 Neosilurus hyrtlii | reverse complement strand
TATTTACAGATGTTCTTTGTGTAGTATATACTTACAGACTTTAGTATTTACCTTAAGACATTTCTAGGTAGTATATAGTTAACAGATGTTTCTGTGTAGTATTTACTTACAGACATTCCTGTGTAGTATATATTCACAATTTTCCCGTGTAATATATACTTACAGATGTTCCCGTATAGTATATACTTTCAGATGTTCCTGTGTCGTATTCACTTACAAATGTTTCCATGTAGTTTCTATGTACGGATAATTCTGTGTAATATATACTTACAGACATTTTCATGTAGAATATGTTTACAAACGTTTTCATGTATCATACACTTACAGATGTTCCTGTCTAGTATATAATTACAGATGTTAATGCGTGATATACACTTACATATATTCGTGTGTAGTATATACAAGTCTTAATCTGATATATTAAAACTTTTTTTATCACTTTTTTAATGTCTTTGTTGTAAGGAGTATTTTAGAAGACTGAAATGGTGTCCTTTCTGTCCGACATTGATCTTGGAAAGAAATCAGCATGAGTTTAGTGTGTAAATACTTGAAACGCTTTCACCATGTGGGATTACATCAAGGTTAATAGTTTTACTGCCTAATTAATAGGGAATTTTGGCTACATCTTCAGCTGGCTCATTATAGGGAGTACCAGATGCCTGAGAGGTGTACCTTACTTTAATACCTGGCAACACAGGTATACAATCCTCTCCAAGGATCTCTGCTGGACTCTTCCCATGCGGCACAGGTGCCATTATTTATGCCAACCCTCTATTCTCCAGGCCCGTCACCCACTATTATGTCTGTGAGCTTTTCCAGGTATTTATCTGTAGCTGTCAGGATTCCCAGTTCTTCGACTCGAGGATGCTTTGAGCAGAATTACCATGACGTTGTGAACATGATGATTTTCTCTGTTACTGACAGGCACGGTTTTTGCTTTCCATTTGCTGCTCTATTCAGCGCATCTGCAATTAAAGCAGGTGTGTGAGATGCTTCTCGGGCTTGCGAGACACTTCAGAATTGTATCATAGGTGGCACTTCATCATGCTCTGAATATAGGGTATGGTGTCGCCCCAGTGCTCTTGGCTTGTGGTGATAAGAGGCTTATGATCGGTGTGGATTTCGGTGTGTGTGCTAAACCTGAGGTGTGAAACTTTATTTGGATCTAAATGCCTGACTTAAGTACTTTGTTATTTCAATTATACATAATGCAGAGCTGTAAACTGAGACTCACTGGGCTGTTTCGGTGGCACCATCCAACAGTAACTAACTCTTTTCTTCATTCTCTCGCTGTCATAGTTTTATGCTTCTCTCATGAGGTGGTGGATGAATTATGATTTCAGCTAGCCTCTTCATAAATCTGGAGAGATGCTACTTTCAGATTTTGCTAGCTTTCCAGATTACCAACCCCAGCTTTAAGTACACAACACACCCTCTTTGAAAGAAAGCATGTGTTACTATCTGAACATCCTTAAACCAAACCCTAACCCTAACCCCAACAATAACCCTAACCCCAACCATTACTATACCCAAAGATTTAATACGGCTGTTGTAATGTAGGATGGTATGTCAGTGCCATGAAGTTAACATGTTGTGTAAATTAAAGAGTGCCAGTACTGGTCATCCTTACACCATAATTTGTGTGTATGTAATACGTAAGTGGTACAGACGCTTATTATACCATACATGACACAAAAATACAAAACTAATTTTATCACATGGATTACTAGTGGGGACTCAACCAATGGTTCGTAGTTGTTTCTCCCCCCGAAAGTGACGTGAACTTGTTGGGCGGAGTTGTTCTAGTGTCTTTAAGGACGGTGATGGTAAATCCAAAATGGCTTATGCAGCTAATGTATTGCTGACTCGGCTTTCCTGTCTTCAGTTGGTTTAGGAACAAAAAGAAATTTTGCACTTGTTGTTTGTTCAGCTCAGCACTGGATGATAATGTGCTATGAAGCAGCCCAGCCAATTCAACGAGTTTGCATCACTTCCAGGCTGGAACAGCCAATCAGAAAGGCAACATGCCCAGTGTCGCAGCACTTGCATGTACTTTGACTAGGGGATATTGCCGGAAGGAACCAACATGATCGTTTTTGAAAGAGCTAGTAAAACTAATTCACCACAGGTACCCTTTAAGGTGTGGTATTACATTATATACACTTTTAAAAGCAAACATAAACATGTCTGTTTTGACAAGCTTCAAGTTATTATTATTATTATTATTATTATTATTATTATTATTATTATCAACACAGCAATAATAATGATGCTTTGCAATCTTATTTTAATACCTATTTTACTTTAATACAGTTATTATATATCATTTTATTTATTTATCTATTTATTTATTACTTATTTTCTTTGTTTTTATCTAAAGCACAGTGAGTCTGCACCTGTATAAAGATTTTATGTTGAATTTTGGTACCTGGCAATAGCTTGGATAGCCGGTCATATTTTATGCCCCCTCCCGTTTTACTCCCTTCTGGGACCCCCCCCCTAAAAATCACGCAAAATACAAATGTAGTTTTCTATATTAGAATATAGATAAAGGTGTTAAATATTTTACTCAGTTACAATCTGCGAGCCCAACCAGCTGTGGAAGCCCCGGGGATTTCTCACTCTTAAACATTATTGCAATTATGTGTCCCAACCCTCGTATACAGTACACACGCTCAGACACTTCCCTGCACACGCAAATAGCTCACATTAAAATTCATAAACTGACATTAAAACATGTAAAACGCAAACACACTCACCCACACATATAATTGTTGTTCTAAAATGCTTGTGCTCGCATGAACACGCTCAAACACCGTATTCTTCACCCTTCACCCCTTTCCAATTCTGCGCCTACATGATCAGGCAGAATTAAAAGTGCAGATGGAAATAAACACACTACTTTCCCTGATGGCAAGGCAGCCAGTAATAATGTTCAGCCTTAATTCTACACATTAAATCTGCAATAAGACTTATAGAATCCCCTGAGGAAACCTTTAGAACAAAAATGCAGCTAATTAATGTTAGCTAGTAGTATGTTTAAACAAAAAGTACCCCTATATATATATATATATATATATATATATAATCCTTCATCTGTCTAGCATCTCTCTTGGGATTAAACAAACACATTTTAATATGGGGTGCCACGGTGGCGCAGTGGTTAGCACGTTCAAGTGGTAGGCTGATTGGCTATTCCAAATTCCCCCTAGGTGTGGGTGAATGGTTGATTGTGTATTGCCTCTGCGATGGCCCTCGCCTTCGCCCAGAGTCGACTGAGATAGACACCAGTCTTCCCGCAACCCTAATTAGGATTAGGCGGCTTAGAAAATAAATAAGCGAATTACACTCTCATATGAAGGACTGACTGCCACAGTGGTCTAACCCCCAAAAAACTGAAAAATGAGGTCCTTTTTGACAGATGTAGATAAGGTTTGTTGTTAAATGACAAAAATGTATCTTTATCTTTCTGTAGGTTAGACCATTCTGGCTCTCAGCCCTTCCTATAGTCAGTCTTGGACCTCCTTTCTCAACCTACAAGACATAATGATAATGTGTACATGTTTAGCATCACCATTACAATGCCAACCATGCCATCTCTTTTATTTTCCCTCTCTCTTTGGTAATAGGGTTCTCTCGATTACTGTCTTCCGTCCTTCAGACTTGCAGCGGCAAGTGATTGACACCAACCTTGAAGGCTTTAATACCAAGCCTTCTTTCGTGGAAGTGATAGAAGAAATACAGAGAGCTCTGGAGAATTACGGACAGAACATAATAAAGGAAGGCGGATGTAATATCAGTGTAACTGTACAACAAAGCGTATTCCATCAGACACTGGGGTATGACAGCACACCCAACAAACCCATGATCCCACTGAAGTTGATTTATCTACCTTCGTTCCAAGATACCAAGAGCACCAAGTAGAAATTCCGAACATATGGGTGGAGCTATGAATAGACAGCTGATACAGACAACCAATCATCCCACTTATTTGCCGAACCACTTAATCCTACTACTAAGGTCACAGGGAGGATGGAGCCTATCTCAGCCAACACTGAATGAAGGCAGGGTTCATCCCAAAGAACTTACAAGACCACCACAGGGCCTACACACACACACACACACACACACACACTCAACCATTCAGACTGAGACTCAGACCTCGAGGCAATTTATAACAGCTTAATGTGCATGTCTTTAGACTGTGGGAGAAAACCAGAGTAAACTGGGAGAACATGCAAACTCCACACAGAAATATCCTCACTGAGCCCGGGACTCCAACTCAGGACCTTCTTGCTGTGAAGATGGACGGACTAACCACAATGCCACCAAACCGACCCAGACAAGCACCATTTACTTACTTTAAAAAAAGCTAGGTAGAATTTTCCACCAGACAATGAGGCAAGACACTGCAATCTTCCGTAGTCGCATAGAATTCCCAAGGAAACCAAGAAAGTTCTGTTTCGCCAGATCAAATAAACCATGAAGTTTCTGCACTGCAGTATACTATAGACTACTAACACCACCAGGACACCTGATATTAATAGTATAGCATTCGTCCTGCTTTTACAGGCATTGCGAAATGGTCACAGATATGGAAAGTTCTGGATTCAGATACCTTTTTGTACAGCCAAATAGATAACGGCTAGCGTTAGCATTGCCTAATAATTGAGGGATCAAATTTGTGGCTAGGACTTCAAGACAGCAAGACAAGCCTCCCCTGTCAATCAGAGCCAATCATGTGGTAGGAAAGAGCTAGCTAGTGGGTGGGATTTGGAAGTAGATGGGTTAAACAAAACCGTAAATGTTGCAAGCTAAATAAGTTTTCAGGGTGTTGCTTTTGGGGAAAGCCATGCGTTTTAAGCAAAATTCATTTCAGTACGTAATCATTATGGCGTTGTTGTTTCAGTTGGTCTGGTCAAGGCTCAGCAACATTAATATGGAAATAAAATGAAGTCGGCTGATGATCTGAATGAGCAGGTTATCACATCAATGCACTTTTGCTTCCCTGATGGCGCGGATATAAAACAGGGACTCGAATAATGAGCGTGTGGTTCATTTTCACATATGTATCGGCGCCCCAGAGTCCTGACCTTAACCTTATTGAAAGTGTTCGGGATGTGCTGGAGAAGACTTTATGGATGGGTTCGATATTCCCGTCATCAATTCAAATGTTGTAATGTTTCTTAAGTTTGTCGAATCAGGGCCATGGCATTGTCTTCCCATGTCTGTGTGGGTTACCTCCGGGTACTCCAGTTTCCTTCTACAGTCTAAATACATGCATGTTACGCTAACTGGCTGTTCAAAAGTTCTCCTTGGTGTGAGTGTGAATGGTAGTGTGTGTGTTGGCCTGCGATGGCCTGGTGAGTTGTTCACGATGTTCATGCCTTCTCCCAGAGTCGGTTGATATAGGCTCCAGCCTCTCCATTAATCCTGGTAGGATTATTAATCAAATAAATGCATACAGTTAATATTATTTGACTAGTTTACGTTAGTTTGAAGAAGTACTTAGGAATCCAAACACGGATGGGTCTGTACTGAGCATGGAGAGTGGCAAGCAATATACCTTTACATACAGTACATTCATGGCTTTTAGCAGATGCCTTTATACAGCGTGACTTGCAGAGACATATCCACTTGTCCATAGTGCAGCTTTCGTTGAATAACAGTAGGGCCTCAGAAATCCTATTTCAAGGCGGCTGCTCTTTAACAGACGACAGCAAGAACAGGTTGTAACACTCCAGAGAAAAAGAAAAAAAATGGTGCTTGCTTCAGGCAATAACTTTAGTCACAAAAGATCTCACAGGAACACCACCATGACCAGAGTTGAGTCACCAGTTATGGGCAAGCACCAACCAAGAGAAATGAACTCTGTCTGTACATGTAGAGACACTTTAACACACTTCCCTGTCACAGCCATGCCTCAAAAAAAAAAGCACAGAGTCTGTTCAACCCAGCCAGAACTGATTATCACCACCCTGGAGCCAAAGCTATTCGAGGACTGCACTGGAATCCTAATGAATAAATAAATCAGAGATAATATCGCGATGCACGGCACGAAGATCCATGTTTTGACACTTTTTGGTTCCATTGCCTGACAATGATATACTGAAAATCTGACACATGCTCACGGCTGCTAATAAACATGAGAAAGATGCAAAGATGCATGATTACAAAAACCCCTAATTTAAAAGATGACGTTTCTAAAAAAATAAAAATAAAAAAATGAAGGAGAGGCATTGTGTATGTTTGCACGGTAGGTCTTTATGGAAAGAGTAGGTACATGGCGGTTTGCTTGTAAACAGCAGGAAAGGTGGAATGATTCAGAATGTAATCACTGCACACATGTTTACTGTGGTGAGGGAGGAGCAAGGACGACGGCGAAATCAATTTTATTCAGCAAAGAGTGACAGCGAGAGGTGTGAGAAGCGGCAAGAAAGAAAACGGCAATGAGAGAGCAAGGGCGGGAAAAACCTTGGCACACTGAGTGGATCTGGCACAGATGGGCAGATCCATAATTAGAGCGTGATCGTGTGTGTGTGTGTGTGTATGTGTGTATGTATGTGAGAGATGGCTGTGTCTGAACCAGACAGTAGAGGAATGACTCACTTTGTCTTTCTAGCTCTAGCGGCTGACTAGCAGTCCTGCTCTGCACGCTTCTGATCCTTTTAAATCATCCATCCTGCCTTCTTTCCCTCCCTCCTGTGCTTTTCCATTTCCTGACTGCTGCAATCACCTCATCAATCTTCTGACTTTATATCCATGTATCCATCTATCCAGTGCTTCAGGTGAAAAAATAAAATAAAATAAGCGCCAATACTCCCTGTATTCACCTGTTGACATATGAGTCGGGTCGTCTGTGTCGGCTGATCATCAAGTAATACATTTCAGAAATTTCTGTGTCTTCATCAGACTCTGTTTGTGCCCTTGTGTAGCCAACCAAACATGACTGTCATGGGTTTTTTTTTATTTGTTTATCTAAAGTGTGTTTGTCTCTCCTCGAACAATGAGGCGTGAGAGTATCATAGTGCGTCCTGGGTTTAAGTGTCATAATGAATCGCCAAGAGATGGAAAGATTAGAAAGGGGAACTCTTATCTTGTAAAGAAGTCCTTGTACATTGATACACACAATTCCTAGGGCAGTGGTGGCTCAGTGCTTAAAACTCTGGGTTCCGGCTCCAGAGGTTGGGGGTTCAAGCACTAACAGCACTAAGCTGCCACTGTTGGGCCCTTGTGCAAGGTCCTTAACCTTCAATTGCTCAGTTGTATAAAAAATTGATAAATTTAAAAGGTAAATGTAAAATAGCTCTGGATAAGGGCAATGAATGTAAATGCTGTGACTTAAAAAGTAAATGGTTCATTGTGAAAAAATCCTGGCCCACTTAGAGCACTGCATCCATCCATCCATCAACACTGATTAGCCATAACATTAACTTCACCTGACTGGGTTGCATTCAGACAGCATCATACACTCTGTATTCTAACACCTTTCATTATTATGACCAGCAGTTTGTGCTACAGTAGCTCTTTTCTGGGTGCAAACCAGATGTAATAGTTTTCCCATGAGCATCAATGGTCAAAGCCCTTGGGGGCCTATGACACTCTTTCTAGTTCACTGGTTGCCCTAACTTTGGTAGGTATTTACCACTCCATTTCAGGGACACTCCACAAAACCTGCCATTTTGGTGATGGCTAGATTTGGCCGTTAAGTCATCAGTGTTCCTGTTGGTGCAGTCTACCAGATCCTCACCCTTGCCCATTTTCCCTGCTTCCAACACATCAACTTTAAGAACTGTCTGTTTACTTTTTGCCTCATACATCCCACTCCTTGGCAGGTGATACTGTAACGAGATCATCAGTGATTATTCTCTTCACCTGTCAGTGATTATAATGTGTTTATTATTATGGCTGGTGTGTATATACAGACACACCCTGCAACCCCCCTAAACAGACAGTAGCTTTATTCTCACTCATTTCTAACAACTGCTGCATGGAAGACAGGGGAAATACAGATATGTCTTTTAGAAACCATCCCTCCCTAACACTCTCTCGTTAATCGCATAGACCTCCTGCCAATAAATGCTGCGAATTAACATCTTAATAAGACTCGAGGCAGTCGGGAAGATGGATTTAGCCTCTCTGTTCCCCTTTCTCACTCTCTCTCCTTACAACACATCGTTGTTCTCTTTTTGCGGTTTTCCCCAGTGTACTCGCCAATTTGATCATTTGCCAATTTTCATTCTCAACTACCTATCCTATATAACTATCTGCAAACCAGGTAGGTAGCTCATGCCTTTTCAGAGAGCATCTGAACGTGCTATTAAAAACTCATCTAGCCTCAGTTATTTACATACAGTGTGCCTGTGATTGGTCATTGTAATTGACAGAGAAATAAATAATATTATTTTAGCTTCCGGTTGCCTCCCTTTGTCCAAGGCATGTACTGGGAGGAGGCCCCAGGGTAGACCCACAACTCACCAAAGGAATTATATGTCCCATCTGGACTGGAAATGCCTTGGGATCTCCCAGGAGGACCTAGAGAATGAGGGGACAGAGATGCCTGCGTTTCCCTCCCAGACCTGTTGACTTTGGATAAGCAGAAGGAAATTGACGGATAGATGGAAGGATGATGGCAACGAAACTAGGCACAATCTGATTGGTCAATGAGCTAGAAACAAACTGCGTATGGACCAGTGCATCTCTGACCAGCAACTACACTGTGCACTGTGATCTTTACCTGCTTCCGGAAAAGCTTTTGCTTGAAGAGAAAACTTAAGTTTTTACAAATTTCTGCAAACTTGCTGCTTGGAACGTTCTTGTTAGTCTCGAGAAGGGAAACAAGCTGAAAGCTAACAAAGTGCTTACAGACACTGATGCTTGTTTAGAAGTGGGCAGAAGTGAATTTAAAAAAAGGCCTCCATTTTAAAATAGAATATAATAAACTACTGTGAATCTAATTTGCTCGGTCTGTACAGAGAAATCCCAGCCATTCATTTCTATGCACAGACTCCACCCTTGGCTCAGTCTGTAATAAAGACCTTGGGTAGAGATTTTACTGTACAGACCTCATGCTCGGCTAATATGTAGTTTGTATCTACCCCATCCAGAGAGCAATTTTGTGCTAATTTTGTCATAGATGGCTATGGCATTTGACTTGTGTTGGTAGAGCAAACAGTTCTCTGTTGACCGAACTCTTCAAACCTCTTTCCAGTTGTAGCTCATATGAAATTTGCAGTGCTGCTATTGGTATGAAAGAGGAGTAGCAGAGGCAGTATGTTGCTCTCTTTCTCCTAGAATAAAAGCAGGCTGGGTGTCTGGCCAAAACAGATGTGTTATTTTGTCATGGCATGTTTTGCCAAAGGCTAGCTGAAGACACCAGCAAGTGCCGACGCCAGCCGACGCCAACTGACATGACTCAACATGGCCATATTAACCGAGTGAGAATGAAAAGCAACAGTAATGCATTTTAAGTTCAAACAAAACAATGCATCAAACACTGCATGACAACTAGCTCACTAATCCAGACAGCTAAGACAGTACAAAGAAAAACTAAGGAAGGTGCAGAGGAAGAGAAGGTGGGGAAAAAACTCCAAAACATTCAGGTAATGAAAGCTCTTATTTAGTTCATTATCTCACCCTTCCTATGATTTTTTTTTTGTAAAAAAGGAAGAACTTGTACTCTTGGTACTATCAGGCATTTTAAATTCTAGTAAATGGGAAGCCACAGTATATAAAGACTTTACTCACTGACTCACTCATTTGCCCAAATGCTTAATCATATTATTGTCACGGGGAGGTCCGAGCCTATCCCTGCCAACACTGGGAAAAGTGGGGGTACACAACGTGAACACAATTATTCACACATAGGGGCAATTTGGAACAGCCAATTAGTCTAATGTACATGTCTTTGGACCATGGGAGGAAACCGTAGAACCTGGAATCCAAGACCTTCTAGCTGCTAGGCAGATACGCTAACCACTACGCCGCGGTGCTGTCGTATGAATTAAATGAAAAGTACTCATGTTAAAGCAGAGTCAACATGGTGCAGAGTTTATGTGCTAGGTGTCTTAGCCTAGACAAAAACATGCAGGTTTTGTATTTTGTTGAGGTGAACAGGCCACTGACTCCACCAGACATTCAAAGAGCACGAATGGATTATCCCCTGATCATTTCTCAATATAAATCCCTTAATTGGAATAAAGCATAGAGCTTCATCTACCGAAGGTCAGCGAGAAGGGCCATCTCATTTATATGAGCAAAGTTGATTCATCATTGTCTTTGACACAAATTTCTGAGGTAAACATCCAAACTCATTAACTCGAAAGCAGCGACCGAATGCAACGAGAATCCGACCCCCTCCCCGACCTCTCCGGCATTGCGGATTAATGAAATCCAAAGGAAAACTCATTAGCTAGTCGAAACACCTACCCTAAAACTGCAGTCAAACAAAAGCATGTGGTGAAAAAGTCATTAATATGTGCTAATGTCCAATCCCTGCTTTTGTAAGCCATTTGTTTGGAACACAAAAAGAAATCCAAATATTAGCTTGGTCAATATTGACTACGTAGGCCAGTCAATAATTAGAAATGCAAATGTGAGCAAGCATTAGATGAAAGGTGTAAATAAATGCTCAGCATTAGAGACCAAATATCTAGATCTGATTGAAACATGCAACCCCAGGAGATGCACTAAAGCTTTACATAACATAACGCATGCTTGTACGCATGGAGGACGAACAACAGGGAATAGATCATGTCATCTGGACGGGTTGTCGTGAATTATGAATACAGCTTTGAATGACAGTTTCAGCTTATTGTTTCGGGTTATAACACCCCGACTGCTCATGTGCCTCTTTAAAAGCAAGTGTGAACATGTGTCGAAGCCAGGGACTACCTTTTGATTAATTTGACAGGTTTCAAGCAGGTGCTTCTACACATGGGAATAGTGCCAATAATATTATTACATCAGCCATCTGGAAATGTTGGTGGAATTTAGACATACAATACATGAATTCATTTTTATTTTAGTTAGCTCCAGGTAGGCCAAGAGCTTATCCCAGGAGCACAGTGTGTGGTAGGAAAAACCACTTGGATGGAATACCAGTTTAGAGAGCCAGTCGATCTGGTGAGGTCTACATCTGCATCTACATGTCCCATAGCCTGGTTGGCCACAGGGACACCACAGCTGACTTGACCACCAGTTCCCTCCAACTCTCTGTATCTTGTGACAGCCTTAAAGTGTCACTCAGCTTAAGACCTGTCCAGTCCGCGATGAAATTCTACCATCTCTTATGTTGACTGCCTCTTCTTCTTCCTCCAGGTACTGTGCCTGGTGAGGTCGATAGGAACCAGAGAACTCACAAGATATCCATACGAACTTGTGAAACTCCAAATTCACAGTAATCTTAGAGCTATGAGGTGGAAACACTGTGCACTTTGCCATCCTTCCAAGCCTCCACAAATAAACATGAGAGCTTAATAAAAATCAAGGCCAAGTCGTTTATATTTATGGCATTGGCAGACGCCCTTATTCAGAGCGACTTACATTTTTTGGCGCACTTATACAACTGAGCAGTTGCAGGTTAAAGGCCTTGTTTAAGGGCCCAGCAGTGGCAGCTTGGTGGTACTTAGTAGTGGTGGCTTAGTGGTTAAGGCTGTAGGTTACTGATTAGAAGGTTGGATGTTTAAGCCCTTAACCTTCTGATGAGTAACCTACAGCCTTAACCACTAAGTCAACACTACCCAAAAACCCAGGCGGAACTAAGAATTCAATGTTGATTTCAGAGAAACACTGAAAGAAGGTCTTGTCTTAGGTGCACTTTTATCACTGATACCGTGCCGCTTTTTTTGGTTTTTGAACCTCACTGAACGCTCTGAATGTGTAGTAGAAGTGACACTTCATGGCTCACCTCTGGCTGCTTGACCCGTCCCTCTTGGAAAGAGCAGCTGCGCGGGTCATGGGTGCAGATGTGACGGTACTTGCACCAGTGACATTGGTATGGGCTTCCAACACAAGAAAGACATCTGGAGAAAAAGAGGCGGTGAGAAAGAGAAGTTTGGATTACGAAAAAAACCAAAACAAAAACATGGTTAAAGCTGGTTAAAGGATACGTACGATTTGTGGACACTGCAGTTGTAGAAGACGAAGCTTGTGTTGGCAAATGCTAGTCCTGTTTCTTTAGACTTGAGGTAGAGTTGCACAATCTGATGATCACCTGGAAGCCAAAAGGAATATCACGTGTTACAGCATTTAATTTCAACTGAGACCACTGTTATGTGGTGAACACTGATAGTGTAGCTGTATAATTGATCATCACAGAGGTGGAAACATTGGTATTAAACTTGCAGCTTGAGTTAGACTTGTATTTCTACTTCTACTTGTATCCCTTCTGACTCACAACAAGAAGGTTTTGGGTTTGGGCTCCTATGTTTCTGTGTGGAGATGGCATGTATTTCCTGTGCATGCTAGGGTTCCTCCAGGTGCTCCGGTTTCCTCCCACAGTCTAAAGATATGCACATTGGGCAAGTTGGCTATTACTAATTGTCCCTAGGTGTGAATGTGAATGGTTGTGTCATGGCTTAGCAATGGATTGGCAAACTAATCAGGGTTTTTCCTGTCCTCACCAAGAGCTGGCTGGAATGGGATTCCCATGACTCTAAATACGATAAAGTGGTCCAGACATTTCAATTACCTGAAGATTCTAGACTTGAATCAGACTGTACAGCTTGGGGACAGTGGACAGGAATTTTACTCTGTAGACTAGGGCCCAGGACTTAGTTCAGAGATAACAACTTGGACTCTGCATCTTGCGGTTCTGAATGTAAGTTGAATACTTCAGTTTTGTGAAGGCTGGGGTCCCAGGTCTGGAGTCTCAGGGTCGGAGTCGGGAAGCAACTTGAACTCTACAGCATGTGATTTTTAACTCAACCAAGGTCTCTAGTAGGGTTGTGTCATGGAAAATGACGTGTGAAGTTGTATCATCTGATTAAACGACTGAATAAGGCATGTTCCCATGTATGGACATTGTTTTGGTGCAGACAAACATTTATTTTAAAAATTATTCTAAAAACCAACCGAGTTCTTAATACATTCTCATGATAAGAAAAGTGTTTTTAATGCCTGGAAATTAGTGCCGGGCTCCTGCGGTGATAGACAAATTATCTTCTGTTTATTCGCAGCTTAAATGTTCATAACTTTCTTGTTAATGAACATATTTTAGCAACCTTGGAATGATTTTCCTTTTTATATTCTATCTGATGGTGTCATTTAAAAATTTGAAGGCAATTTCTTTTGTCACGTCCTTATCTTTCTTAAGCTGATGATATATTTTTTATATATAGTATCTTCAGGACCTCTTTAAAGGAACATGAGAGACAGGTATGAATGTGTACAGTGTTATTGTATAATTATGCCTCCTAACAAAGCAGCAAGTCTTTGGGTTAGAGTTCCCCTGCATACCACAATGTTGGTACCAGCAATGCTCTGAATATAATAGCTACAAGTCCATCTGAAAGTCTTTCAAAGTCTTTCAGAAAAAGCGAGATTAGGAAGGAAGAAAGACAGAGGAACCTGTACAAGTTGATGAATGCGAGGCACAAAGGATTTTCGGTGTCCTTTTGTCAGCGCTAATGAAGAACCTCATGTTTAATTCAATGAGCTGGACGCCGACATCTCCCCTCTCGATGGAAGAGCGCACACCTCTTTTTGTCACCCACTCTTGTTTTGTCTCTTTATCGCCGCCTGTGATTCACAGCAACTATCTTTCTCTTCTTTTTCTTGAACACCCCCATCTCTCTCTCTCTCTCTTCAACAAAGATGGAATCATTCATCAATCACTGGAAAGTGTGGCTGACAAAGAATCTGTCCTAATTAGTCCTCCTAAATGTTACCTTGATGGCTGGTATCTCAGGAGTGTGTGTGTGTGTGTGTGTAGACCATCCAACACACCCTGGAGAGTGTGCCGTCTTAATGAGTCACACAGGACACATATGGTTACCATGACGCTGAGGAGAAGAGAAATAGTGAAGGGATGAGGGAGCTAGTTAATAAATGACCTTCTATTCTCATTCCGCTCATACCTTCCATGTGTAGGTGGGCTCAGCATCACTAAACCAGGCATTCTGAGATCCTTAAACCCTAGAAGGTTGGCAAGCGTTTTATTTTATAGTGCCTGCTTTTCCTCCATCTCCAAGGATGCTTAAAGCTGACATTATCCTCTCATACGGTCATAAAGTGACCTTCCTTGTGCAACAGGTTCTCCTACAATCCCATATAAAATAAGCTGTGCAGTAAGTTCTGATTAATTGTCAAAGTAAAAATGTGGGTTCTGCAGAATGCAGCCCCCGACCAATGTAAAAGTCAGATGGTATTCACATTGTCAGAGCTTTATTTTTCATTTCGGTCACCAGTGAAGCACAAACATATTATTCCTAATCCCACAAACTGCACAGTTGTTCAGGACACTGCTTCCCTGTGCACCTCCCTTTGAAGCAACTGATCCTGGATGCATGTGCACGCAAATATTCGATGGATCGTTTGGCTTCCTCCTCCCATTTATGCTCTTTCCACTCTCTGTGTTTACTCTGCTGTGATTGGTCGTCTGAAAGCTTCACACTCAGTGTGCTGGAAGGCAAACCAGGATGGGCGGAGATACCGCTGTTCATGGGGCATTGGGAGATGGCCAGGTAATCAGAACACCCAGCACACTGTGATACACTAGTGTGCAATGCCTGCCCCCACCCGCACGGCACAAAAAAAAAAAGCATGAAACTTTGTGATTATAGCCATCTCAAGCAGCCGGTGAGGGCCGGTGGTATACTGATTAGGGTGGTGGGCTCATAATTGAGAGGTTGTCTGTTTGAATCCCTGTTAGACCTCCACTGTGCTAAAACCGCTAGGCAAGGTCTTAATCTCAAGTGTGCCTCTGTCCACACAGCAGTATGAATGGGCACCAGTAAAAATACTGAGATGGTAACCTGCAATGGATTAGCGTAACATCCAGGAGGAGTTAAACTCCTAGTCGCTTCATGCTAAAGGAAACCGGAGATAAGCTCCGGAACTGCTACTACAGATGACAAATAAAAAAATAAACAAACAAAACAAAACAGCCCAGAGGGAAAACATAAAAATGTGCTAACCTTGCTATTTGACACTCTTTCATCGTCTAAGACAGCTATTCAACATTGTAACAACATTTAAGGGTCAAGAAATGGAAAAACCATCATACGGTACATCAAACACCCATTGAAGCATGCCTTTTTGCAATCCTTGAATTGTTTAGATATCTTCAGAAGACTGGCATTAAAACACCTCTGTAATATTTATCGTGGGGAGGCACTGTGGTGTAGGGGACAGTACGTCCATCTCACAGCAGGAAGGTCCAAGGTTTGAGTCATGGACTGGGCTCAGTGTTTCAGTGTGGAGTTTGTATGTTCTCCCCATGCTTGTGTGGGTTCTCTCCGGGTACTCCGGTTTCCTTCCACAGTCCAAAGACATGCACATTTGGCTAATTCGCTGTTTTAAATTGCCCCTACGTGTAAGTGTAAATGCTTGTGTTTGTGCTAGCTCTGCAATGGATTGGAGAGCTGTTAGGGGTGTACTCAGTTTTCACCCAGAGTCCCCGCCACCTTAGTAAGATCAAGTGGCTCGGCAGATTAAACAATGAATAAATAAAACTACAAAAACCCAAAACTACTGACATTCATGAATAATACAGGATGGCTATCAGTGCTAATAACACATGATAACACATGCTAATCAATCTTAGCAGAGAACAATGACTCAAATTTTGTTAACTCAGGTGATGGATGGACGTTATGCAATGGGGTGTGGTTCTATAAAAGGGTGTATCCTGCATCGTTGTTCACTACTGGAAGTGGATTGGATGGCATGGTGGTATAGTGGTTAGCACATGTGCCTCACAGACAGAAGGTCCTGGGTTCAAGTCCCGGGCTCGGGCGTTTCTGTGTGAAGTTTGCATGTTATCCTTGTGCTTGTGTGAGTTTCCTGGGTACTCCAGTTTCCTCCCACAGAAGACGTGCACCTTAGGCTAATTTCCTGTTCCAATGGTTGTATGTGTGTTGGCCCTGCGATGGTCTGGTGAGAAATTCAGGGAGTACAATTAGTGAGTGAGTGAATGGAAGTGGATTTTTAGATTACACCTGGAATACCAACAAAATAGGTCCAGTATGAAGAGCTGAGGAAAGCATAAATATATTTCTTTTTTTTGCCTGACAGGAGATTTCCAGCACAGTGTTCACAGTGTCTTCATTAGCAAAACTTTTCGATGATGAAAAATTGTCCACATCATGACAGCTGCCCAGATGTGAGCACTTTTCAATTATTCTGAAGTTAACCAACCAGAATGATGAACAAAACAGGCGGAGGGTATGAGCACGATGAAGAGACTGTGTTTGTCCTTCCTTGCTCTTGCTTAGTGAAATGAATGCTGTCGAAACAGTTTCTCATCAGCATCATCATCATCATCATCATCATCATCATCGTCATCATCCGAAGAGATTCAATCACTTCAGCTCCAAAGTCTTTTAAATCCAACCGCCAAAAAAGTACCTCAGGAATCATCATGAAGGTGACAAGAAAAATGCCGGTGTAGCTAATGATTATTCATTCAATTACAAAACATGCCCTGCTGCACCAGTCAACAGCTACAGGCAAGATAATGAGAAACAAAAAGAGCGTGTGAACCACCATCTCTACTCTGGGGTCGCTCTCAATTTCTCTCACTTTCCATTTCTCTGTCTTTTCGACGACTGTGATGCAAATGAGGTTTCCCAGGAGTCCGGGGCACGCGGTCCCATCCAGCCGTTCCAATTATCGTGCCATGTGAGTAAGTGAAGACACGAGCAAGGTTAAATTGGTAGACTTCAAGGGTTGCCATGTGTTTATCTCAGTTCGGCCAGGGCTCCTGTTTTCCTGCTGACACATCGCTCTCTCAACAACGGTGCTGATGTGCAGTGCCGTTTTCACTCACCACTGATGTAATTGCTGAAATGATTTGTATTTTCCAAGCAGCGTGATGAGTCATTCTTTAAAAGTATGGGAAAAGACAGTAGTACACTTGTAGATTTGTTTTATTTTTTTAAGATGATACACTGCGTCTAATAATCCCATTTCATTACTTCATTACCCACTTCATTAAACCTGGAGTCTTAAATTCGTGATGAAAAAACTGAACAGAGCGAAGGCTTCGAGTTGGATTCCATAAGGATCCATAAGATGCAGGAATAGTAATGAATAGTAATTGCAATCATAAACCCCAGTGATTTATGGTTGTTTCCTTTCATACTGATTTTTTGGATGGCTAATAAGAACACAAACCATCATATCCTGATTTCTTATCTTTTACACCTGTTTAGTATTTACATATAAACAACCCGGCCAAAAAAGAGTGGCGCACTCTAATATTTTCATGGAGTGCATTTATCCTTGATCACAGCATGTGATCTCCATGACACTGTAGCTCCAGTTGGTCCGGTCGAGGCTCAGCAACATTAATGTGGCAATAAAATGAGATCAGCTGATGATCTGAATGTAGTGAATGAGCAGGTTATCACATCTATGCACTTTTGCTTCCTGATGGCGCGGATATAAAATGGGGACTCGAATAATGAGCGAGTGGTTCAGGGAGCACGAGGAATCATTTTCACATATGTATCGTTCTGACCTTAACCCAATTGAAAGTGTTCGGGATGTGCTGGAGAAGACTTTATGGAGTGGTTCAGTTTTTTCCCTCACCGATTCAAGACGTCGGTGAGAAATGAACCCGTCGCTGGATGGGAATCAATGTTATGATGATTAAGTTTGCTGAAACAATGGCATGACGATTACGTGCTGTAAGTATAAGCATAATAAAGGCGGAACAACAAAATCGTGTGAGTGATTTTTTAATTTTTTTTGGCCGGGTGATGTATTTAGGTGATATGGGGCTTGGGTGAGTTTGAATGTCTCACACAATACTCTTTTTACCATCATTACGTGAGTATCTCACTGAGTGCTGAATGTTGGTGACAGCTACAACTTGCGGTTCGCCACGTTTCTGATGACCTTGAACTATTCACCAAGCGATTGTCGGACAGTGAGATACTAATTGGTGATCTGTTGATGATCTTGCAAGTGATTAGTTGATGAGCAGTTGGTATGAACAGTCGTGACATTCTGCCAACTGTTCAAACTGTTTTTCGACTGTTGGACACTCGTTAAGTCACTTTTTTTTTAGCATCATGGTTACATTTACATTCGTGCCATTTGGCCGACACCCTTATCCAGAGCGACTTATATTTTTATTTATTTATTCAACTAAGCACTTGGGGGTTAAATAAACAATTAGGTGGGTTAAGGTAGAGGGTTAATTATACAGGCCCAACAGTGGCAGCTTGGCGGCACTGGGCTTGAACCACTGACCTTCTGATCAGTAGACCAGAGCTTCAACCACTAAGCCACTACCCATTCACACCCACACCTAGGACCAATGCGGAACAGCCAATAAGCTTAATGTGCAAGTGTTTGGACTGTTGGAGGAAACAGGAGTACCTGTAGAAAACCCATGCAAGCATGGCGAGAACATGCAAACCCCAGACAGAAACGTCCTCGCCAAGCCCGGGACTCGGACCCATGATCATCTCGCTGTGAGGTTGACGTACTGACCAATAAACTTTCTTTTCGGTAATTAATTAAAATATTAGCTAAGAGCTCAATTAAATTATAGAGCTCGTTTTCTCAGATGATGCAGTACCTTGTGAACGACTCGCGATATCACTACACTAGTGATTGTTTTGTGGGTGAAACTGCTGGAAAAGATGTGGTTTTCTGGTTTGGGAAGCTGACATAGTGATTCTTCCTCCAGTGTGCGCTAAACCGTGCATTTTCTTTTCCTCTAATAATTTAGAAAGTGTGTAAACACACCTTGGTCTACAACAATGCGTGGGACTTCCTTCTCAGCGGGTGAGCTGCAAGTGATACGATTGCCTTCCACAAGCCCATCCATCTCAGCCAGGTCTTCAAAGGTGCAGTTCACGCCAGCGGAGAGCTCGGGAACATTGTGGGCTTCCAAGATGAGCTTTAAAGAAGGAAAGACATCATCATTAAAATGCAATTAGGTTTAAGCTTAATTCATTGATTTATAACATCATGTTCGACCCTTATCCCAAAGTATTTCTTACTTGTTGAATCCAAAACAGAACGGCAAGTAGATTTTTTTCTTTTCTTTTCTTTTTTTTTTGAGGGAAAGAAATCGAATGCTGTAACCTTCAGATGCACCTCGGCTACCAGCAAAAGTGAGAAAATACACAGTGTGGTTAGATAAATATCTGAGCATGACCATCTGCTCCTGATACAACCCAACCATCTGTAGGCTCACACTGACTTTAATGTGATCCACTGGACCCAGGAGAGACAGACGGTGAAGAAAAAGCGAGAGAGAGAGAGAGAAAGAGAGAGAAAGAGAGAGAAAGAGAGAGAGAGATATTGGTTATATAACTTTCCAGATTATTTCAGGTTTATTTGTTTTACTCTGGGAACAATGTGCCACCTAAAACAAAAAACAGAAAAAAAAATAATGAAAAAAACCCACCCCAAACAATAAAAAAAAATAAATCCAATCATAAGACAGTAACTTCCCCCTATGGAAAAAAAATTCCCATATGAGACACATTCCTCATATTTTGTGACCTTCTCTCATAAATATTTATGCTATTATTATATATAAAGGTCTGATTTACTTCCATGCTTGTGCCCTGGTCTCCTTTTAATATTTTTCATTTAATCTTCTTTATTGGTCACAGACGGCCATTTTTGCGAACGGGAGCAATAGCCAAGACTCACACGGAGATCTCCCCAGTCTTGATGTAGTTTGCCAGCTGAACGGTGGGCTTGTAGAGCCTGTCTAATCCACACTAGAGGAGTTCTGCTTAACAAGGCAAGCCCAGTGAGTCCAACCACCTGAGGGACTTGGTCTCTTCTCGTACAATTCAGTGGCAAGTGTGAGCTTCAGGAGTTAGAAGCTGGCCAAATGTTTATCCTGCTACACATTTGAATGAGATAAAAATTTCCTGTAGGTGTCCAAACTCAGACAAACCCTGAAGTATCTGAAGAATTTCTCTGTACTATATATATATATATATATACATACATTCATTCATAAATTCACCAAACACTGTGGTGAGTAGTGAGGCTGGATCTCCGGGTGAAGGTCAGCTCGCCAGTCCATCACAAGGCAAACACACACACACAGCCATTTACACCCACAGGTACCAAAGCGCAATTTGGACCCGCCAATCAGCCTCATGTGCATGTCTTTGGACTGTGGGAAAAAACTGGACGACCCGGATAAAACCCACTCACGCACGGGAAGAACATGCAAACTCCACACAGTAATGCCCTCCCCGAGCACAGGTCTTGAACACATGCCCTTCTTGCTGTGAAGTGGACGTTCTATGCACTACGCCAGCGTGCCGCCAGGGTGTATATAGTGTACACATTTTTATGACACTAAAACTTACGCAGAATCAGACTGTTTACTGTCCTTTAAGGTCCTGGGTTCGCGTCCTGGGCTCGGAGAGGGTGTTTCTTAATTCAAAAATAGGATTAATGAATGACAAATGAATAAAGAAAGAAAAAAAATAGACAGCAAGTTTATTGGAATAAGAGATGGATGAAAACCATTGTGAATTACACCTTGGATCAGAGATGTCCTCGGCATGGAAGAGTCATCTGTGATGACCAAACTGCAAATTAACCTACGAGTGAAGCAGGTCAACTCTAAAACTCCATTTTGATAGAAAACCGTGGGTCTGTGACGCTGCCTCGTCTCTCTCTCTCAGTTCTTTACATGTGATATGGGGTCTGAACAGCTCTCGCCCTGCAGAACGGCTGACCTATGCTGTTTTTATATTGCTATTTAATGAGATGGAAGATGCTCACAAGCCTCCCCCCTCCTCCAGGTTCTCTGGATGCAGAAGCTGATGCCGGGATTTTAATCTCTCTCTTTTTTTATCCTTTTAGATAGCCAAGCTGAAGAATTTCTCCAATTACATTTCCAGCAGGTGAACTCACACCCGGCTGGAATGAATATGAAAATGTCCTTACGTCGACAGAGACCTGCACCATAAACAAAAAGCTTCCATGCAATCCACAAACCTGCGACGGATCTCTGCTCCCAGATTACCTCCGCGTCCGAGCGAAAAAAAATACCAGCGAAAAGAAATTGATAAATCATCACACAGAAGCGGTTACTTAAAATGGAAATATATTGCTATGATGGCGAAGGGGTTTAAATACAAATGGATAGAAGTCGCAGCTTCTGCCCTCAGGGACAAAGTAAACAGAGTGGTTTCTCCTTGTCCATTTCTGGCCGACTTTTAAAGTCAAGGTGTTCAATATATATTAAAATGAAACTCCGGAAAGGTTACCCGGGGCTCGGAGCAGGGGCGACGTATATTTTCGGCAAATAACCACATTTGTACCAGGGATGACATTTATATTATATTTATACTGTAGAGTTTAAATATACAGTGCTGCACAAAAAAAGCCAAATGAAAAAAAAAAAAGCGCATGAGAGCGACTTCGTTTAGAATAAAGTCGTTCTCCTGAAGGTACTACGGCAAACGAGAAAAAAAATTGCAATTCATAATACCATTGATTTGAACTAAATTCCCTTCTTTTTTGGCTGCTATACACAAAGCTGTACAAATCTATCATTATGATTTCCACAAGCTCTTTTCTTTTTCTTACATACCGGTACTTAAGTGAAACAAAAATCTCAAAATGATTATTGTTGCAATCTTTTAGTCTGTCTTTCTGAATAAAAAAAAAAAAAACTGCAGCATGCCTTCAAAGATTTCTTGCAAGTACCCATAAAAAAATAATACCAGCAAATTTCAGGTTTGACTCTACACTCAGTCATTTGCTGAACCGCTTAATCTTACTCGGGTTGTGTGTTGCTGGAGCCTATCTCAGCCGACTTTTCACCCCTTCACAGCTCTCTAGACCGTCGCAGAGCAAAAACAAACATAACTATTCAGATTCACATTCACACTCACACCTAGGGGCAACCTGGAACAGCCAGTAAGCCTAATGTGCATGTCTTTGGACTGTCGGAGGAAACGTGAGTATCCGGATAAAACTCACACGAGCACAGAAAGAACTTACAAACTCTACACAGAAACGCCCGAGCTGAGCACGGACTTCGGACCCAGGACCTTCCTGCTGTGAGGCGAACATGCTGACCACTACACCACCGTGCCACCCTGACTCTACACACCTGTCTCTAAATCAATGCTTCCTTGTCCGAAGCTCCACCCGTGGTAAAAATGTCATGAAAATCCGTACATAACTTCTTGCATAATCCTGCTAACAAACACAAACCTCCCCAAAAAGTGTAGGAGGTGATACTATTTTATTCATGAGTGCATATGCTATGTATAGAGAATCTCCAGCTGTGAATGAATGAATGAATGAATGACTCTGACACTTAAATACACTCCTATCACCCCGTATTAACAAAAGGCAATTCAGAACACCATCAGGTTGAAGTTGAAGTTAATTCATGTCATGTGTTATGTCATTTTCTGAACTGTTTAATCCTTATTAGGGTCGCGGGGAGGCTGGTGCCCATCTCAGCCAACTCTGGGCGAGGGCAGAGTACACCCCGGACAGCTCGCCA
>JAOUQZ010000014.1:15078983-15091087 GCA_028564935.1 Neosilurus hyrtlii | reverse complement strand
CCCCCCCCCCCCCCCCCCCATGCTTTTAGGGCAGAGACACAGTGATGCTAAGTGGGAATTATAAAAGTGTCACTCTCAGTTATGAACAAAAGTTGGTGTCAAATACACACACACACACACACCCACACACACAGAAACACAGGTTATAGTCAAGAAGGAAAGGGAAAGGGAAGGAAGGAAAAGAGAGAAAGAAAAAATATGCTGAATGTGATCGAAAACTGACTGACATGAATAGCATTTCGCGGCTGTCGCTTTTCATTCCAAGGTTTGTTTCATGACATTTGCGGTATCGCATTTTGGTCACCAGGTTCGTTAACTCATCACAAAAAATTTCAAACATGTTCCAAATTAATGTGAATGTCACTAAATGAGGCTTTGGCGAGCAGTCTCAAACTCTTCTCAAACAGTCCGTACATGTTGTGAGAAGGTCACAAAGTTGTTGTTTTGCTTGCAAATGATTTGTTTTTTGTTTGCAAGGAAAAGCAACAAGTTGGAGACTTCCACGCGGAAAGTATGCGATTTGCTGGCATCCGCCGTATTCTGTATATTTTGTCATCTTTCATATTTTATTTACATTTTCTTTGCACTAATAATGGACAAATTACGAGTGAATGGTTTGGGAACCAAAAGCAAACAAAATGTGACTGATTTACGTCACTTTGTTTCACCAAACAACCGAAAAAAAACAATCACGAATTACTCGCAAATCAGTCTCGCGTGACCATCTAGCGACTTTCGCGTGATCTACTTATTTAAGCTGCAAAATATTAGCTTGCAATTGGAGTTGAAAATCATCTTGACACGAATTTCTAAATTTGCAAATAAAATTTTTTTAAAAATCCATTTGCGTCACTCGCATTTCTATCACACCTCTAGTGTCATCACTCACCCCCTAAACTCTATAAGTAAAGACTCCTGACTGATTAAATGTCCCCCTGCTTGCGTTTAGAAACTGGCAGTAAAAACACAGTGAATTAGTGCCCATTAAAACCATTTTCATTTCCATCACCTGATCATTTCATTCCATCAATTAACTCTTAATAAAACAAGGCTTTAATTGAACTCAAATAAATGCAATAACTGATCATTAATAAATCATAAACAGGCCATTGTGACAACGCTGCGGGAGAAGGGAGAGACGTGTGTGTGTGTGTGTGTGTGTGTGTGTGTGTGTGTGTGTGTGTGTATTAATTTCTGAATTTGTTTGTGTACAGGAACTGAGAGAAGAGAGGTTTAATAAGCCTGACCCCAGCGCTCTTCATTCATAATCAGTACAGCCATTTTTCTCATCCCTTCCTTTTCAAATTAGGACACATCCACACGTCCGTCAGCAGGCAAATGAATTAATACCAACAACAAAATCCAAATTAAAGAGTGCGTTTGTATTTGTGTGTGTGTGTGTGGTGTGATGTTTGTGCCTTTCCAAAGTCCCTAATGAAAAGAGTGAAAGCTTTGCACAACAGATTTTCAAACGAAATGTATGATTCATTCATTAGCGAAGCCCATTAGGCGAAACCTCCGCAGGAAAAAACAACAACAAACATCATAGACGGTTTGGAGGAATAATGATCATGCTCAGTGGCAGGGTTGGGGGTGTGTGGGTGGACTGGGTGGATGATGGGGGGTGTTGGTATTACGAAGATTTAATCAACTTTCCAGATTAAGTCTAACAGCAAACACAGAGCAGGATGTGACCTCACAGGAAGTGAAGACAGAAATAAGAAACACCACTATGGCACAGGTACAGTGTGTGTGTGTGTGTGTGTGTGCGTGCGTGTGTGTGTGTGTGTGTGTGTGTGTAGGCGTGTACAGACCCTGATGCAATGCTCTAATATTATGTGGGAATAAAATTACTAATAATTGATGAAGGAATGAAAAAAGAAAAAAATTAAAACAGGACAAAAACAAGATTGAAGGAAAGGACTGAGGGCAATAATGAAAGAAGACAAAAAGGAAGGAAGATAAAGCAATAAAAAAATAAGGGAATAAAGAAAAAAGAAGTGAAAGAGAATATATTTCTCAATGTGATGATGATGATGACGCAGCCACTTAAATAACATTACATTTTGTGCAGAGATTTAAACCAACCAGGATTAAAAAAGATGAATGTGTGTGTGTGTGTGTGTGTGTGAGAGAGAGAGAGAGAGAGAGAGAGAGAGAGAGAGAGAGAGATTCCCAGATTCAGCAAGTCTTCCTCATATCTAACACACAGCACAAGGCCAGCTCAATTAATCTTATCTTTCAATTTCCCCTCTGACCGCCTTTCTTTTACCCCTCCTCCCTCCCTACTTCCCTCCATCCCTCTATCCCTTTTTTCATTTCTGACTCATTTACTCACTCACTATTAAAGAATGAAAGTAAAAAAAAAAAAAGAAAGAAAGAAAGAAAGAAAGAAAGGATGACTGCACGGTTGAACTATTCGGGGATGCTAACCTTTGCCATTAGCTGTAAGTGATGGAAACAAGGAAAAAAGAAAGAAAGAGAAAGAAAGAAAGAAAGAAAGAAAGAAGGAGAAAACTGAAAGGACGCTAATCTTTGCCCTCATTTGTAAGTTATGGAGATAGGTGGTCGGGCTTATGCCCATGGTGCTCAGCCGGGCCCAGCCTGAAGAGGAGACATGGGTTCGCCCTCCCATGGACCCACCACCTGTGGGAGGGGCTATATGGGTTGGGTACAGTGTGAGCCGGGTGGCAGCCGTAGGCCTGGGTTCTGCTGGACTTATCCTCGGCTACTGACTCTGGCTTTTGGGACATGGAATGTCACCTCTCTGGTGAGGCTGAGCTGGTGCGTGAGGTTGAGAGATACTGACTAGATTTAATTGGGCTCACCTCAACACATAGCTTGGGCTCTGAAACCACCCATCTTGATAGGGGCGGGACCTTGTTTTATTCTGGATTTGCTCATTGGGAGAGGCGGCGAGCTGGTGTGGGCATCCTTGTTGCCCCCCATCTCAGTGTCCACATGTTGGGGTTCTCCCCGGTTGATGAAAGGTAGCATCCCTCTGCCTTCAGGTGGGGGACGGGTCCTGACTGTTGTTTGTGCTTATGCACCATATAACAGTTCAGAATACCCACCCTTTTGGAGTCCCTAGAGGTTGCTCCCCCTGGGATCATCATCCTGGGAGACTTCAACACCCATGTGGGCAATGACAGTGTGACCTGGAAGGCTGTGATTGGTAAGTACGGCCTCTCCGATCTGAACCCGAATGGTGTTTTGTTGTTAGACTTCTGTGCTTGTCACGGTTTGTCCATCATGAACCCCATGTTCGAACATAAGGGTGTCTATAAGTGCACTTGGCACCAGGACACCCTAGGCCACAGATCGATGATCGACTTTGTAGTCGTGTTATCAGGCTTGTGGCCGCATGTTCTGGACACTCGGGTGAAGAGAGGAGCTGAGTTATCAACTGATCACCACCTGGTGGTGAGCTGGCTCCAATGGCGGGGGAGGCTGCGTCCCAGACCCGGGAGACCCAAGCATGTAGTTAGGGTCTCCTGGGAACATTTGGCGGAGTCTCCTGTCAGAAGAGCCTTCAACTCACACCTCCGGCAGAGCTACAACCACATCCCAATGGAGTCCTGGGACATAGAGTGCAAATGGGCCATGTTCCGTGTCTTCAATATTGAGGCGGCAGCCCGGAGCTGTGGCAAGAAGGTCATCTGTTCCTGTCGTGGGGGAAACTGCCAAACCAGGTGGTACACATGCGGTGAGGGGGGCTATTCAGTTGAAGAAGGAGGACTATCGTGTCCTTTTGGCCTGTGGGACTCCCGAGGCAGTGGACAAGCACTGAGAGGCCAAACGTGCTGCAGCCTGGGCTACTGCGGAAGCAAAATGTCGGGTATTGGAGGAGTTCGGTGATGGCCTGGAAAAAGACTATTGGTTGGCCTCGAAAAAGTTCTGGACCACCATCCGGCACCTCAGAAGTGGGAAAGCAGTACACTAAACAAAAACACTGTTTTCAGTGGAAGTGGGGAGCTGCTCACTTCGACTGGGGAAGTTATCAGGAGGTGGAAGGAATACTTTGAGGACCTCCTTAATCCTATGAACATTGCCTCTGTGGAAGAGGAAGAGCCTGGGGGTTCAGAGGGGGGTCTGCCCATCACTGAACCGGAAAAGGGTGGACTGCACCCTCCGGGTCTTGAATGAGGTCCTGCCCCAAGTGGAGGAGTTCAAGTATCTCAGGGTCTTGTTCACAAGTGAGGGAAGGATGGAGCTGGAGATCGATAGGGGGATTGGCGCAGCCTCTGCTGTAAAGTGGACCTTGTACCAGTCCATTTTGGTGAAGAGGGAGCTGAGCCGGAAGGCAAAGCTCTAAATTTACCAGTCGATTTACGTTCCTACTCTCATCTATGGTCACAAGCTTTGAGTAGTGACCGAAAGAACAAGATCATGAATACAAGCAGCTGAAATGAGCTTCCTTCGCGGGATGACAGGGCTCACCCTTAGAGATAGGGTGAGCAGTTCTGTCATCCAAGAGGAGCTCGGAGTAGAACCACTGCTTCTCCGCGTCGAGAGGAGCCAGTTGAAGTGGCATCCGATCAGACCTCCTGAACGACTCCCTGGTAGGGTGTTTCGAGCATGTCCAACCCAGAACACGCTGGAGGGACTCGTCTCTCGGCTGGTCTGGGTTCGCCTCGGTGTCCCCCAGAAGAGCTGGAGGAAGTGGCTCGGGAGAGGGACATCTGGACCTCACTGCTTAGGCTGCTGCCCCCGCGACCCGACCCCAGAACAAGCGGAAGAAGATGAAGAAGATGAAGATGAAGGAAAAACAAAAAGAAAAAAAGAAAGAAAACAAGCAGGCAAAAAAAAAATGCATGTATCTATTTAAACACTCAGCTGTAAGTGATGAAGATAGAAAGCAAGAAAGAAAAAGAGAAAGAAAGAAAGAAAGAAAGAAAATCTATAGGGTGATGCTTACTTTTGATCTCAACTGTAAGTGACGCAGACAAGACAGAAAGAAGCAGAGGAGATAGAAGCTATGCAGTATTTTTAAATGTCCAGTTTCCCAGTCGAATCATATATATAACCAAGACATACAAAGAGAGAGATTGAAAGAGAGAGAGAGAGAGAGTAAGAGAAAGAGAGAGAGGAAGTGAAAGGAAGAGAGAGAGAGAGAGGGATGCTTGCTCGACCATGTATCTGTGGGCTTTTAGGAAACTTGGCTCTGTTCAAGCTCACAATAGCTGCTGAGCAAAAAAGTTAACTTCAAGCTGTGATTACAGCCTTTTGGGTGACAAAAAGGGGTGAAATATCAGATTTCCTGGCAGTTTGGACCAGGAGTGTGATTTCCTGTCGAGTTTTTTGTCTCTGGCAGGCAGAACGAGAAAGCGAGACAGAGATAAGTGGCATGTCTCAATGAGTCTGTCATCAGTGTTTCCAGAATTCTGCCTTATCAGACGCCAAATGAGCGACAGTAAACATCCTATAACTTTCGTGTGTGTGTGTGGGTGTGAGTGTGTGTGTGTGTGTGTGTGTGTGCGCACATAACTTCATGCCTTGTCCCAGTCTGTCTTTCAGATAATTTACAATAATTAATTTTCACACACGCGCACACACACACACACACACACGAGATCTATAATCCCTTTAAGACAATGTAATTGCATTGTGATGACGTCCATGACTAAGCCAGTAATGTAAGCTGACTTCAGAAGATAAACTCAGCGTGACCTGAGATAGGCACGTCAATAAACACAAATCAACCTTGTTCCACCTTAATGGTTCCACCGCATGTAGCACTCTAGAACCAGGGTGTGCAACGTGCTGATATAACCAAAGACCTTCCAATAGCCACTTTTCAGAGGTGTGTTTATTTTTCCCCTCTAATACACTCTAGTACACCCATCAGCACATTGGCTTTCAGAGACAAATAACCTTAGAAGCTAAAGACAGACTGAGCGTGCAGCAAGAGGCAACACGGGTTAGGAGCAAATCCATTCAAACTAATGGCTCTCGTGGGGAATAACCTTGACACATTCGTAGCATCAAAGCAGGGCTTCTGGATGAATAGTAGATAACCGTGATCTTTGTAACCGTAACACTACAACAGAACTCTGGTGTTTCACCTTGATGAAGATGAGGAGATCCTTGGTACCACGTTCCCATAATCTCTCCTGCAGCACCTGCCCAACACAGGCTTGATCAAACCACCTTCATCTAGAAGACAAGGATGCTTTCGGAAGACTGAGTTTCTCAGGCGTAAGGGTCTCGCTCAAGGATGCAACAGTTTAGGCTTGGCAAAGAAGTGTTTCTTGATGGTGGGATAGTCGCATGTCCACCTCCACTTCAGCAAGGTCCTGGGTTTGAGTGCCATTCCCGGCAAGGGCGTTTCTGAGTGGAGTTTGCACATTTTTTGTGCACTTGTCTGGGATTCCTCTGGGTACTCTGATTTCCTCCCACCGTCCAAAGACGTGAACATTATCATCACATGTGCTCACATACATGATGATGGTGTATCCTACCACACTCAGACAGGGGCGATTTGGACCTTTAGACTAATGTGTATGTCTTTGGATTGTGGGAAGAGACTGGAGTACCAGAAGGAAACCCACACAAGCAACAAAACTCCAAAGGAAGCACCCAAGGACCCAGGACCTTCTTGCTGTGAGGTGGACATGCTAACCACCACGTCAACATGCCGCCCTCAGGCAAACCATTACTCTCATTCATGTGCCAAGTTGCTTAATCCAACTAAGGTCACAGGAAGGTAAAAGGTAAAGCCTGAGCCTACTGGTTCATCAGGCCGGAGCTTATCCTGTAGCGTGAAGCAGCTAAGCTAAGTAAGTAGTTCAACTCCTCCTGGATGGGATGCTAGTCCATTGCAGGTCACCTTACCGGTATTTTTCCTGGTACCCATTTAAACTGCAGGGTGGACAGAGGCACACTTGTGGTTGAGACCTTGCCCAGGGAATTTAGTATATTGGAGGACTAATGGAGACCCGAACCCACAACCTCTCGATCATGAGCCCAGAATCCTGACCACTACACCACCGGCCCCAAGGTCACAGGAAGGCTGAAGTCTATCTCAGCTGACACTGGGCCACGGCGGGGTACACCTTGAACAGATTGCCAGACCATCGCACACACAAAACCACACACACACAAACCATTCACACTCACATTCACAACTTAAGGGCAATTTGGGACAGCCAATCCACTTAATGTGTATGTCTTTGAACCATGGGAGGAAACCAGAGTACCTGAAAGAAACCCATGCAAGCAACATGCAAACTCCACACAGAAACACTCTCGCCTATGTGAGGAAGTACTACACTGAGAGGGAAACAAGTGCATGGTATAAGTGTAACAAACCAAAGGCTGTTTCCAGGATATAGATTTAGCTATTTAAAGAAAGTACAAGCTCATATGAAGGGGAGGTCTTCCATTACATCACCCACCTCTTACGCAACGTATATCAAAACCATCAACACCTAAATGGAAAGCTTAAGGTCTTGGGTTGGAGTCCCGGGCACGGGCATTTTTGTGTGGAGTTTGTCTGTTCTCCCCAGGCTTGTGAGGGTTTCCTCTGGGGACTCCGGTTTCCTCCTACAGTCCAAAGACATGCACATTCATACACAACTGGTTTTTCCAAATTGCCGCTAGGTGAGAGTATGGGTGGTTGTGTGTGTTGCCCGGTGATGGTCTGGTGAGCTGTTCAGGGTGTACCCTGCTTTCGCCCAGCGTCGGCTGGGATAGACACCAGCCTCCCTGCGACCCTAACAGGATTAAGCAGTTTGGCACATAAGTAAGAGTGAGTGAAATTTAGCGCCTTTTTGTAGAGACAAACTGGCATTTGCTAACCCCCACTCGATTTCCTGTTGGCTTAAAGTGGTCACCACCGTTTGGCAGCCTAATTTCCAACACGCCCCTCTTTCATTGTATTCTCTCTCTCTCTATGTTTTTCCCCTTTCAACTGTCTCCGCACTATAGTCCCAAACCTGAGGACTGTCACCCCTTGGCAGGTGCTCCTGCATATTCATGACCCAACCGGGTTTCCGATTTCGCGAAGGGGAAACTGCCCATCTCTCAGAGGTTAACAAACACTATAGTAGATACTCTACAGGCTTAACAGGGTATGCACATTTTTACATGCAGTAAACGAGCACCTCCGGGTGCAGGAAAGTACCCATTAGTAACGGGCAATTACACACCAACAGATCTGGGAAGCCCTGGAGGACAGTGGACAGAGAAACGTGTTGTTTTTATGTAGACTGGAAACCAGTCAACTTGTAGCCGAGTCTGTAAATCTTTGATGCGTAATCTTTGTATTCAATGCAACAATATATGGAACGATGACATCACAACCGTACTATTTTATGACTTACTGACATCAAAGGCTTCAGAAAAGGCAAATATAGTTTACTGAATAATAGTTTTGGGATGTTCCATGTAACAGGCGGAACGCCTTACGGCACTCCACGGAGACTCCATGTCCCCGTCTCTGTATCTGTCTCTCTGTCATGATGTCCCACCACTGTGTCATATGACCTACGTATTATGTGATGATATCACAGAGAGGCTTTCTCTCTTTCTCCAACACACACACGCACACACACTCTCTCTTGCTCTCTCTCTCTCTCTCTCTCTCTCTCTCTCTCACACACACACACAGACTATGAATTAGTGTGCAAGCCAAAGCAGAGAACTCCAGACCAAACAGTAGCAATAATGTGCTAGTACAGTCTACAATCGCTGTTAAAAAAAAACAATGAACAAACAAACAAACAAACAAACAAACAAACAAACAAACAAACAAACAAACAAAAATTCCCACAGGCATGAATTAGAAATCATCAGATTTAAGATTGTATCCCACACTGCTTCTAGGTTACACTGGAATAAGGAATGTCTAATCTACTAACTGCTAATTTTTCATTTATTTATGTTTACTGTGTCCAAAAAATAAATCCCAACACTTCGACAGAAATCTTTTTTTTATTTTTATTTGCATAAACCCATCCGAAGAGAACACACACACTCGGAGCAGTGGGCCACCACATCGCGGCACCTGGAGAGCTGGTGGGAGTCAGGTACCTTAGTCAAGAGCACTTCAGCCATGAAGGTGGAGTAAGAGGAAGGTGCTGCTCTAAACCCCCCCCCCCCCATTTTTTTCTACAGGGTCAGGAATTGAACCAGCAACCTTTCAGTTCCAGACCCATCTCTCTAACCTTGAGTGAAGTGCAAAGGCTCGTCCACCAGTGGATATTCCGCTTTACCTTCCATTATCAGTTCTTTTTGGCAGAAAGATTTCCTGATGAAATCACCTCAGTTCACGGGCTTTTACGTCTTGTTTTGGTTCATGTCTGTTTACAATAACAATAAAACCGCGTGGCGATATTCCACATGCGTGGTAACTTGGCAGTGCAACATCGATTCGTAGAAAGTGAAAGGAGTCACTGACACTTGTGTGCCACACTCACACCTGGGGTGATTTGGAACAGCCAATAAGCTTACCGTGCATGTTTTTGGACTGTAGGAGGAAACCAGAGTACCCCGACGAAAGCCACGCA
The DNA here is from genome assembly GCA_028564935.1 of Neosilurus hyrtlii. Lineage (NCBI taxonomy): Eukaryota > Metazoa > Chordata > Actinopteri > Siluriformes > Plotosidae > Neosilurus > Neosilurus hyrtlii. The sequence continues at coordinate 15,081,578 of JAOUQZ010000014.1, read as the reverse complement.
AGCATGGGAAGAACATGCAGACTCCACACAGAAACACCTGAACCCGGGACTTCAACCCACCAACTTTTTTTAGTGAGTTGGACGCGTTAACCACTACGCCACCGTGCCGTCCGACGTTATTGAATACTTCCCAGTTACTTTTCACTTAAAATAATAAATTCACTGTATTTCGAGGAATAAAACACACTCTGGGTATAAAGTAGCATGTCCATTTCTCAGATGCTAGCCTTCCAGCATTAGTATGCTACTTTATCGCAAAACTAGCTAAACTAGTTTCTTTTAACCTGGTAAAAAGAACTTCTTTTACCTTTTAATGTTTCGATGATCTCAAACCAGAATGATTGATTAACTGCGTACAGAAAACGGACATTCAGATCTTCGGATTCTTCTGACACAGGTTTCATAGTCGGCTACCATGATAAGATTAAAAAGTGTCTCTGATCAGAAGAAACTCCAAAACGTGATGGATACCATGCCAAAGATACACACACACAAAAAAAAACAACAAAAAAAAAAAAAACACCCACCCACAAATTAACATTTTCAGACCTTAGAATATGCTTTTTTCCCTCATATACAAAGCGTTACCATAGAAACAGCGCTTAACAATGTTTACACATGCCTCGATATGCTGTTTATCTTTATATGTTTGAGCTTTTTCTTTGTTCTCCAGGTGATCCAGTTTAAGATGGTGGGACGTTTTGAAAGACGTGACGTCTTTGCTGAATGGGAAACGACCCGGGAGATGTACTTCTCATAGCCTTTTAAAGACAGGCCTTCGGGAAGGACACCTTGCTCCCAAGCGTTCCTTTATCTCACTGTAGTGTTGACATTCACCCACTGTGTCAGCTCCTGCTGAATATTCACTCAATATGTACTGAATATTCATCTCAAGGAAATGAAGGAGTGTGAGAGAGTGCGAGAGAGAGAGAGAGAGAGAGAGAGAGTGAGAGAGAGCGAGATCAATAAATGATTTATGTCCGGGTTTTTTTATAAATGGCCTGACAGATTAATCAGTAATTCACTCCTGAGAATAGCCATGATATGATAGTGCTAGCTTATAATGCACCCAAGAAGGGCAGGAGTCGTTGACACTGAATGATAATGTGTAAGAGAAAAAAGACGAGGAAGGTGACCTTATATGATTTAAGAGCAAGTGCCAAAAGCGATCATAAGTAGGAATTCCCTTTATAGCTCCGCGCCTGTCGCATAATCAAAATCGTCTTCTACATCCAGGAAGTGATGCGACTCAAAAGACCATGATGCCAAAAACACTAAAGTATCAAAAGAACTATAGAAGGAAAGTAGAATACCCTGAGGAAACCCATGCAAGAACTGGGAGAACATGCGAACTCTGCCCTTGCCAAGCCCGGGACTTGAACCCAGGTCCTTCTTGCTGTCAGGTGGACACGTTAACCACTACACCACTGTGCTACCCACATTGCGATAATTGGATTTTTATGAAAGACATAGTGAATAGCTGTGTGTGTGTGTTGGGGGGGTGTTGGCACTGCAATGGACAGGGTGTAACCGGCATTCGCCCCGAGTCGGCTGAGATAGGCTCCGGCCTCCTAGTGACCCTAGTAGGTTTAAGTGGTTCAGTCAGTAAATGAATGAATGAATGACATTTTATTAAGCACTGATGGAAGGAGTCTCCAGTGTGAAATCTGTGTCTGTTGTTGTTTTTATTAATAGCATGAAAAGCTTTGGGGTTGGGGTTTTTTTTCGGTTGTACTAACTTCATCAAATCCCAGTGGCGTCAATCAGCAGGTTATAATAAAGCATAAAATGTCCACAGCGAGTGTTAGCACGCCATGAGCAGACTGTGAGTCAGCAGAAGGAGCATCAGTTGCATTTTAATGGAGCAGATGGTAGATATATCATGAACCGCGCTGCCTGCAGCTTCTTCGGATAGGACGGCATAGGAGTGGAGTCGGTGAGGTCAAGTGCAACGGGAGCAAACTTGAGCATTTCAGTTTGGACAAGTTTATTCTGACATTTAGCTGAAATTGTAAATGTGGTGGGACCAATTAGCATGGCCTGATTTGCATACGCTTGCAGTAATCCACTGGCATCAGTGATGCTAAAACATTTGGAAATGAGATCCTAAAAAAAAAAAAAACACCCTCTCTGGAGATAATCACATGTTCTTCTCATCTCCTCTTGTGCTTTGCTACAGCTGTCTCTCTGCTCCCCTGGACTTGCAGATCATGCAGGTAGTTTAGCAGCTCGGTGCACTGCGGCATGCTGGGATACCAGGCAGTATTCTTTTTTTAAATATTTTTTTCCCGGGTGCATCTCATTTGCCTGAATTCGCATTTGTTCCGCATCAAGCAGAGCATGGTGAGGTGCTGGGTGGAAATGGGCAGGAAGTGAGCTGGCTGAGCGGAGGGCACTCTGAGGGTGGGAGTGTGTGTTTCTGTTTGTGAGAATGAGAGAGAAAGAGAGACAGAGAGATAGAGAGAAAAAGAAAGAGACAGAGAGACAGACAGAAAGAGACAGAGGCAGGGAAAGAGAAAGAGAGAGAGAGAGAAAGAGAGAGAGAGAAAGAGAGAGAGAGAGAGAGAGAGAGAGAGAGAGAGAGAGAGAGAGAGA
>JAOUQZ010000014.1:15048486-15060307 GCA_028564935.1 Neosilurus hyrtlii | reverse complement strand
GTGGTGGGTGGTGGTTAATGCCTTCACAGGATAATTAAGAGTTATTTATGGGTGCTTTTATAAGTCCACTGGATAATCCAAAAAAATATTTATGGGTCAATATGGATGATTATGGGATTTTATTGCATTTACAAAAAAATTTAAGATAATTTATGGATTCTTAAAAGGGGTATAATGAATACCTAAGGGTTCTTTGGTAGTTCTTTCAAGAATTCAGTGGAAAGTGATGGTATTTTAATGTATGACTGGATAATCAAGGGTTCCTTTTTGAAGGTCACTGGATATTTTACTTTGATGATACTCTTTTTTTTCAGTGGTTCGTTTAAGAACTCATTGAAATTCTATGGGATTTTAATGCATTTACAGCATAATTGCGGGTTCTTCATGGGTTATTTTTATTCATTCATTTATTAATTATGGGTTTCTTTAAAATTCGTGGGTTCTTTTAAGAATGCATTGGGTAATTATGGGATTTCATTGCATTCCCTGGATAATTAAGGGTTCTTCAAGTTCTTTCAAAGGTCCACTGGATAATTAATGATAATCGATGGGTCCTTTAGTGGGTTTATTGGATAATTAAAAGTTCTTCAGTGGTTCTTTTAGAAATTCACTAGATCACTATGGTACTTTAATGTAATTACTGGATACTTAAGGGTTCTTTCAAAAGCCCAGTGGAAGAGATAATTGGATAACTATGAAGTTCTAATGCCATTACAGGATAATTAATGGTTCTCCATAGGTAATTTTTAAGTATTCGGTGGATAATTAAGGGATATTTACTGGTTCTTTCAAAGGTTCACTGGATAATTTATGGATATTCATGGGTTCTTTTAAGGGTTTCAATGACAACTGTGAGCTTTTGATGCATTCACTGACCAATTAGTTGTTCTTCACCGGCTCTTATTAAGGTTTCCTACTGGGTTGAATGTATGGTCCATTGAATAATTAAGAATTATTCATGGGGTTTGATGGCTGGTAGGTGTGAATGTGAGTGTGAATTGCTGCCCGTCTCTCTGTGTTAGTGCCTTATAGGATTGGCAGCATGTCCAGGGCTTTACTGGATAATTTCATGGTCAGATAAACCTAAGCCTTTCATGCAAGGCTCATGAAAGTGTTATGAAGGTTCATGGTGGAACACCTTCGAATGAAGTGTTATCGATAGCGTGAAAAACAGAAGGAAGCAGTGTTATGTGGGGTTCTGTCTCAGCACTGAGCATATGGACCTGGTTATTAGGCAAAGCTACATCTGAGGACATCAGAGAGCTGTCATGGAGGTATTTAACATCCACTGAAGTGGAGAGTTAAGTAAACGAGAAAGAAGTGTGTCTAAAGCGTAGCATAGATGCTACCTGTAGAATTCCCACCACTACTTTGGTATGCGGAATGATTGCGCATCTGAAGCTCTGGTAATTGGATATAATTGGCAGTAATAACAGTGGTGAGTGTTCAGACGAGGCAGCAGCAGGCATGTCAAGGGTTTATGAGACGGGTTTGACAGGTAAACATTCTGTCAGAGACGTTTTAAAGAGGCCAGAGACATTTTTTTCCCGCTCTCTTCCTCCTCTTTCTTTCTTTAGGTCTGTCTTTTGTTCCCCCCCCCCACACACTACCTCCTCCTTCCCCTCCTCTTCTCAATTCTAGAAGAACTCCTTCAGTGCATGTGGTGCTGTGTGCATCCTTCAGTGCATCTGTCATTTCTCTTTTCTTTTCTTTTTGCTTGCTTCACCTCTTTTTCAGTTTGCAACACAACAGGATTCCTTGCTATTACTTCCCTCCTTTTAATTGGGACATTAATCTTCTTAATTTCTCTCTCTCTCTCTCTCTCTCTCTCTCTCTCTATCTCTCTCTCTATCAATCCATCTATCTTTCTTTCTCTCTCTCTGACTTACTCCCACTCTCTCTCTCATTTCCGCATTGTCTCAATTTCCCCCAACATCTCTCTCTCTCTCTCTCTCTCTCTCTTTCTCCCTCTCTCTTTCTCTCTCTCTCCCTCACACACACACACACACACACACACACACACAGAGTCAGGCAGGTCAGTGACAGCTCCTACTGTGTCTGAAAGCTCGCCTGTCTGCTCTCTTCCCTCTGCTCTCCCACAATCTGTTACCTCCACTCCAGCGCCATTATTTATTGATCAGAGCAGAGCCAAACCCGTGCCAGGGCCAGGGGGCAAAACATAATTTCCATAAAGTATATTTAAAGCCACACTTGTCATCCTCACTTCTTCATCTTTTTTTTGTTTTTTTGTGAAAGTCTTGCATGACATAAGAACACACTACTTGAAATATAACCTTCTCGATATCTGTGTAATCTAGATACCAGGGATTCCTAGTATTAAAGGAACTCTTCAGCACTTTTCAACTGAATCTTTATTCAATAATTACCAGAGACAAAGAAATGAGAGAGAGAAAAAACCCATAAACTGCCTTTACTGTAAATAAAGCTTATTTATTAATAAGTGACTAAGGGCAGATGTTCAAGCGGTTGATGTGTTTTTATGCTAAACATAAATTTAAGGTCATCAGCGCAGTTAGGTTTTGCCTCATATGCAAAAGAAACGAAAACTGTTTTGTTAAAGTGTCATAAATTATTTTTTTTTATTGACCCTTCTCCGAAATCTGTCTCATTTAACATCCTTTATTGTTTATTTGACGGCTTTAGTTTTAAATTTATGATTAAGCCACAGATTTTAAAGGTTAGATCTTATCCCCATTCTCAGACTATTATTTTTAATTTCAGACACCAGAGGAACATCAAAATACGATCCCTAATCTAAAAGAATCCTTCAAGAATATGCTTCCCCCATGCACCTCCTCCCTAAACACTGATTTTGAGTGCAAACACTGGACAACCTGTTTGGCTTCCTCCTCCCATTTATGTTCTGCCTACCCTGTTCTGATTGGTCACCCTTCAACAAATGTAAGCTTTAGATTCAGTTCACTGGGAGGCAGACCAGGATGGACAGAGATACCGCTGTATATGATGGGGTGTGGGGCAGCTAATCAGAAAGCCCAGTATTCTGTGATGCCACATAAATAAATAAATAAATGCCAAAAAAAACTTTGTGTGTTTGTGGCCACTTCAAAATACCCACAGAGCAAATTTAAACATGCGTTAACCTCAATATATGACACTCTGACACGGTCTAACACAGCTATTCATCACTGTCACAACATTTATGGGTCATAAAAATGGGAAAAGTAGAATATCCCATTTAAATATTTAACAAATCTGTTGAGTTTGTTTAGTAAACAAACAAATAAAAACATTTCTATGAGGGCCAGATTAAAGAAAATTGATAGTAATTTTCGAAAAACTATAACTAATTTTTCCTTCTAATGCTGGTTCTCAACTGAAGATTGTTTTGAAAACAAATGCACAGTTCCTTTTATCTTCCATTCAAACAAACAGCTTTTTCTTTTCCACCAGTCTTATTTTTAAGTTATACTGTGGTGGGAAACGATGGTTATGTTTATTGTGGCAACAACAAGCAACAAACTTCTGTGTGGAGTTTGCATATCGCTTGCATGGGTTTCCTCTGGGTACTACGATTTCCTCCCCGCGACCATAACAGAACTAAGCAGTTTGTCAAGTAAGTGAGTGAGTGTGTATTCATGTAATGTATCGTTAACTGATAATTTTTCAAGGATATCAATAATGTTGTCTTGTAAAAAAAAAAAATAAATAAATATACTAAAAAGAGAAGGAAAAAACAATCACAACAAAAAAAAGCTGCTTAAAGTCAACTTGTAATCTCTAAAATGTACATAAATAAATATTTTCCTAAATAGTTCACAGGCTAATCAGCAATATCCACGGAGCCTGAGGTGAATAATTGTTTTAGTATATATTACAATGTAACAAGAGAAGAAAAATAAATAAGATTTTATGTTTTATTTTTGCATTTTTGTTTACATTAGAGTTATGCCGCGTTTGTCCCTTACCAAACCAAAACAGATCATGCTGTTTGCATGTAGTAAATACTAAATAAATAAATAAATAAATAAATAAATAAATATGAAAGATGTCATGATGTCCAAAATAAAATTTTAAACTCTCAAAAAACATATTAAGGATTTTTCTTTATAATATCTACAAATATTATATCACATATACATCCTATCACCAAGCCCTATTATTTACCTTCTTCCTTTATTAGTGTATAAAGAATATAAATTCTGCCGCTATAAACTGTTAAAAACTTTCCCAGAGATGAGCTGGAGAACTTCCCAACAGGCAACACATGTTGAGGGGATGCTGCAACATACTGTCTGGGATGAGGGGGAACTTTTGTTAGTACTACAGCACACCACAGCAAAGTTTTCATTCTGATGCAATGCAAATGATCACTTGACTTCTTTATCACCTTATATTATTATAGTTAATGCTGAAGGTGCAGAGCAGTAGTGATTAGCATCTCCGCCTCACAAAGTCTCGGAAGTTTGTGTGTGCATGGTCTCCCTGAACTTGCATGGGCTTCCTCTGGGTATGTCAGTTTCCTCCCACAGTCCAAAGACATAGACTAGTCCAAGCATATTAGACTAACTGACTCTTTCAAATTGTCCCTATGTGTGAGTGTGAATGGTTGTGTGTTTTGATTGACTGATATGTACACACACACACACACACACACACACACACACAGATTTGATTACACATATGTATATATACACACACAATGATTTGAAATCATTCTAAACATGCTTATATACATGCCCACACTAGCGAATGTGCAGTATTGTTATTAAACAGAGTTGAGATAAATAGATAGAGAGAGAGAGAGCTCTAAAGACCAGCAGGTGGAGAAAAAAAGGAGGAGGAAAGTGCTGAAGAAGGCCATCTGTTGTCTAGAATTGAATCAGGCCTTAATTTTGGAGCAGGAATATCTACGCTTATGTTCGCCCATCCATGACCCCTGTTCAGAGAGATGAATTTTAATATGAGTGCAAACAGGCGGCAAACATGGCTGTTCCTGCCACTGTGTTTCTCAAGACAGCAGGGAGAGACTGAACACACTCTGTGTTGCCTAATATCTTCAGGGGTAACATTTCACGCACACACACACACACACACACACACACACACACACACACACACACACACACACACACACACACACACACAGTCTGTAAACAGACGGTCAGATGCATAAGATAAAGGCTGTCTGAAGTGTAGCACCAAACTCATGGTAATTAAGTGAAACAGCTGTGGTCACTGCTAATGATGCATCTGTGTGTCCATTGAGACCACTCTGTTGTTTTTAAATCCATTTTAATTATTTTTATATGCTGAAATTATGATGATGCAAATTGACACCTGGACACTGAAATATTACCAAGCTAACAAGTTACAGTAGAATATACTGTATGAGCTAGTTTATTAAAAAACTAGCTAGCGTACTAGCCAGGTAGCTTACTAACGGACAGCTCCATATCGTGACAGCCCATTGGTCCAACAGCCCTATTCATATAAGATGGGCACCTTGCTTAAATCGGTTGGAAACCTTATTCAGTTCAGTTGGGTTAACCTGGGTTTACACAGAGGCACGATGTCTGCGATCTTCATGATTTGTGAGAATCGAGATGAGTGTGGGGGGAGGGGGTTGTGGGATCAAATGGTGATGATCTTGAGGGAAGTTGGTGGATTCGTGATGATCTTGAGGGAACTTGGTAGAATCATGATGATCTTGAGGGAACTTGGTGGATTCATGATGATCTTGAGGGAACTTGGTGGATTTGTGATGATCTTGAGGGAACTTGGTGGATTCGTGACGATCTTGAGGGAACTTGGTAGAATTGTGTTGATTTTGAGGGAACTTAGTGGAATCGTGATGATCTTGAGGAAATTTGGTAGATTTGTGATGATCTTGAGGGAACTTGGTGGATTCATGGTGATGAGGAACCTTGATGGATTCATAATAATCTAGAGGGAACTTGATGGGTTTGTGATGATCTTGAGGGAACTTGGTGGATTCATGATGATCTTGACGGAACTTGGTGCATTCGTGAAGATCCTGACGGAACTTGGTGGATTCGTGAAGATCTTGAGGGAACTTGGTGGATTCGTGAAGATCTTGAGGGAACTTGGTGGATTCATAATGATTACGCTGATTGTGGCAAAATTCAAAGTCAAAGATTTTGCTGCAATTATTACAATGTATTTCAATTTGATGCCAATCATGACAGAACGTGGGAATTGTAGTAGAGCTTAACAGACCGTTTGAATCGTAGAGATCGTTGAAATTGTGGCCCAGTGTTAGGGTTACGGCTGCTGGACCAATAGGCTATAACCGTTGGACCAATGGGTTGTCGGGAAATAGGGCTATAACCTTTTTTTACTTGATAAGCCTAGCGACAAAACAATTATACTTCTAGATACCGTTACATAAGATTTAATCTAAATGAAGACTGAAATACCACACTCATACGATGTCACAGTGAAAAATGTGAGTTAAATTGCTAGCAGGGAAATGAGCTAATCAAGAAGCTTTGTAACTTAATTTAGCTGATATTTATGATTTTAAAAAATCATAGGTGTTTGGCCATTTTAAGAGTTTAGGATGTTGTATTATTGCATATTGGAAAATCTGGGGAAATATTAGCTAGCTTGACTGTGGTTAATAAATCAGCTAGTCAGCTAACTTAGCCAAACTTAAGTGAATGGTAAATATGATCTACATTCAAATCCTGTGCTAAAAAACCCCAGATCGCTAACAATTTGCGTGGGGACAGATTTAAGCTAGTTTGCTCATTGTACTAGCCAGGACACTTGCTTACTTAGGAATGCTAATGAGTAAACCAAACATTTTGACTAATGTTTTACATTTTGGGAGCTTTGGATGCTGCTAAATGAAACAGAACCAAGAAAATGTGAGGTATTTTGCTACTACACTTTCAAGCGTACTTGCCAGGTAGTTTGCTAGTGTTGACATAATGTTTTAAATTATGATATACAGTACTTTGGTAGGGCAATAGAGTGGCAGAATGATTAGCATGTCCGTCTCAGTGCAAGAAGGTCTTGGGTTCGAGTCCCAGGCTCAGGTGTTTCTGTATGGAGTTTGTTCAGAATCAGAATCAAAATCAGAATACTTCATTGATCCCGCAAGAAATTGTGTAACCCATACTTGCGTGGGTTCGCTCCGGGTACTCTGGTTTTCTCCCAAAAATAAGCTAGTCGACTAGCAGTTTGCGTGCTAGCAGGTTAAATAAAGCTAATGTCAGTAACAACAGGCACTTCCAAGCATTAAAACATGTCTTACTGAACAAGTCCCACCTAATTTATTAAAAACATGTTTAGAAATATTTCAAATTTATAATAATCCCCCCCCCACCTCTCTCTCTCTCTCTCTGCAGAAATGTGAAATAAAGACAATGTGTGGAGGGAAAATGTTGAGGTTGGAGAGGATGTCATGCATGTGTGTGTATGTGTGTAAGTGTGTAGTGTTCAATAGCAGAATCCTAAATTTAAGGCCATCAGATGACATCCACCCACAGAGAGCAAGAGCGAAAGCAAGAGAGAAAGAAGAGAGAGAGAGATAGCAAGAGAGAGAAAGAGAGAGAGAGAGAGAGAGAGAGAGAGAGCGAACAAGAGTTCTCCTGTGACACGTCTGTCTCTCTGTGATATAGGAGCTGATGTTTAGCTGTATGACAATAGAAGTGTGTTAATGAGCAAAGAGAGAGACAGAGTGAATGAGAGAGAGTGAATGTGTGTGTGTGTGTGAGAGAGAGAAAGAGAGAGAGAGAGAAGTCTGAAGGGAGGCCACTTGACCTGCTAAAGTATTAAGTACGAGAGCCGTTATTTACGACCATTATCTGCTGATTGAGCACTGAAAGTATAAAGTGTTCGTGCACTGTTACACACACACACACACACACACACACACACACACATGATCTCCTGCTTCACCGTTACCAAATCACCCCCCCTGTGGTTAGTGGCAGTTTTAATTGCCATGGTCACTGCTTCGACCCCAGGGGGTCATTTCAATTAAACAGATTGAGTGCGAGAGAGAGAGAGAGAGAGAGAGAGAGAGAGAGAGTCTGTGTGTTCATATGTGTGGAAACAGAAAACAAACTCTCTCTGTCGTTCTGAGGTTCATTAGCTGAGGATACAGTCATGTTTCACCACATTTCCAACTCCACCGCGGCCACACACACAAAGAAGTCGGCCAATTAGTCGGTGAATTAACAAACTGGAGCCTCCTCGCAGTTAATCATTTGTAAATAATGACATCATATGGTGGAATTTAACCTACAGGAGTGAATCTGTACAATAATACATGTTCTAGTACAAAAAGATTAAGAACAAAACGATGGTGCAATCGGTCTAGAAACAACTCATCATCTTCCACGTCATTACAAAACAGACATCTATGAATAAACATGAATATGCAAATGAGGAACGCCCACATCATAGAAGGGGATTTCAGAAAGGGTGTTTTGTTTCGCGTAGTCAATTTTTCAAAATTTTTTGCATTTTTTTATTTTGCACTAGATATAGCAGTTAGCTTAGCATTTGTTTTAACCCTTCATTCACTTAAGTGATAAGAAAAGAAGTTTTTTGTGTTTTTTTTACAAGTTTTCATTTCACTGAGTAAATGTAGCCTTTAAATGTGTGTAATGTGTAAGTGTGATATAGAATTTAATTTTTCTGCACATCCTGGGCAATAATATATAGAGGAAGACACTGCCTAAAAGCGGAGCTCCTGTATGATTCTCTTACTTGAGAAGTTTTTCGGTGGGAGCTCTCAAACCCCGTCCACGTATCCCAAGATGAATTAATTTTAATAACTTGTTTAAAGAAGGGAATAAAAACGAGGGAACCGAACACGCAATCTTGGTCTCGACATGTAAAGCCCACCATTAGGAACCCGTAGCTTTAGAGAACATTTCAATAACACAACAATATCATTACTTCTTTATTTATTTCACCTCAATAACCATCACATCACATGACCCGACTATTATACGCCTCTGGTTCTTGATATCACTCTCTCCCAGAAAAATCTTCTTACACTTTTCCTTTTTCTAGATATAACATCTTTAAAAAAGAACACAGGGTTCTCTCGTGTACACATACGCCAGAGAGACGGAGGACAGACGGATGGATGGATGCACGCAATAGGTTTTTCTTGACATTCCAAAAGCATCTTGATAGTTAGACGCTTTTTCCTTATCAATGGCACGGGAGCCCCGCTATGATGAGATGGTCAGTTTGTAAATTCACTGTGCTATTTTAATACAGCAGCCTCAAATCTGAATAAAAACAAATCAAGCGACTTTCCTTTAGTTTTTTTTTTTGTCTGACCCACAAATATAATTTTCCGTTAAAATATCAATTTGTTGGTATCATAACGAGCGGTGGTGGCCAGGTGGAAGGGTGCTGGATTACTGATCCCAAGGTTGGAGGTTCAATCTATAAACTATAGTCACTGCTGTCCCCCCAGTGCAGCTAACTGGGTTATCGAAGGCCAGCCATGTCTCTCCCTGTCTATGGTGGGAGGCGTGTAAAAGAACCATTGCTGATTTTCGTTAAGAGTAGCTGCATAGCTGTCAGCGTGTTTCTGCCCTGCGGTGGCCTGGCGAGCTGTCCAGGGTGTGCTCTGCCCTCGCCCAGAGTCGGCTGAGCTAGGCACCAGCCTCCCCGCGACCCTAATTAGCATTAAGCGCTTCAGAATATGAATGAATGAATGGTATCAATACATGATCAATAGGAAAAATTGACAGAAAATATAACTTAAACTTTCATTAGCATGAAAATGCTTAAATGACTCACAGAATATAAAAATGAAACTTTTTTTAATTTCAAAAACATAAATCAAAGTTGAAGTTAAAGAAATTATATATGCGGTACCAAGTTATTGAGCTAAAAATTTCAAAATCGCAAAAACAGCTGGGCACTTACGTTTTTTCATATCTTGCGTTTCAGAGCTACTTTAAGAGGAAGTGTTTTATGAGCCGAACGCATCAAATCAAACAGCAGCCATTAAAAACATCTAGTGACAGCTTGATCTACTCCAGTCAGCGGCAACAAAATGTGTTCATGCATGCATAACCTTATCACACACCCGCATGATGCACGAGGCCTCACCCCGGGGGAACATCGACCTAATCATTCCCCTCTATTTACACTGAGCTTGACCTCTGACCTTTGCCCCTTAGGGCTATATAGTCAATGACCGAGTCTGGACTGGACCACGGGTGCAAACCTGCAGGCAAAACAGCTCCAGACTTGTGCATGTGTGTGTGTGTGTGTGTGTGTGTGTGTGTGTGTGTCGTCCACATTTATCTCAGTGGTGTTAAGTAAATAAGCAAGCAGAGCTTGTTTTTTTTTCATGAGCCTTCTGCAAAGCTTCGCTGCACACCCACTGGGCCTGTGTGTGCTTTGTGCCCACAGGGCAGCGGCGCAAATCACAGGCTCTCGGAGCGTCTGGACAGGTCTATATAAGATACGGCTCGTGTCTCAGACACTGGAACGATGGATAACTAAGAGTCCTATTCAAGCCTGGGCTACAACAAAATCCCTGAATTTTAATATGAAAAAGAAAAAAAAAACTCTGATTCAAAACCTACGTAAATTAATCCGTCATCAATAAAATACATTACAGCAAAGCTGAAATCAATGACAGAATTAAATCAGAACAAAATTCACATTTGGTGTAAAAAGGTTGAGAAGAAAACATACAGCCGTGATCATAATCAGATTTTACAGGCTGATAGACGAATGCTTGAACCGTGGGAATGGCGTATCCGCTAACTCGGTTACCGTGGTTTCAGTTCTCCATGCTTTACCCTAGGCTGAAGTTAAATTATAAATTATATTCATTCATTCATAAGAGAGAGAGAGAGAGAGAGACACACAAACAGAGAGAGAAAAACAGGGGGAGAGAGAGAGCGATAGAGTGAGAGAGACAGAGTAAGAGAGACAGAGAGAGAGCGACAGAGTGAGAGAGAAAGAAGGGCAGAGAGAGAGAGAGGAAAACAGAGAGAGAGAGAGACAGAGAGAGAGCGGCAGAGTGAGAGAGAGAGAAGGGCAGAGAGAGAGAGGAAAACAGAAAGAGAGAGAGAGACAGAGAGAGAGCGGCAGAGTGAGAGAGACAGAGTAAGGGAGAGAGAGAGAGAGAGAGACCGAGAGAGAGACACACACACACAAACAGAGAGAGAGAAAAACAGGGAGAGAGAGAGAGAGAGAGAGATGAAAACAGCGAGAGAGAGAGAGAGCGACAGAGTAAGAGAGACAGAGTAAGAGAGAGAGAGAGAGAGAGGAAAACAGAGAGAGCGAGAGAGAGAGAGAGACAGACAGACAGACAGAGCGGCAGAGTGAGAGAGAGTAAGAGAGAGAGAGTGAGAGAGAGAGACAGAGAGAGAGACACACACACACACAAACAGAGAGAGAGAAAAACAGGGGGAGAGGGAGGGGGCGACAGAGTGAGAGAGACAGAGTAGGAGAGAGAGAGAGAGAGTGAAACAGGCAGAGAGAGAGAGAGGGAAAGAGAGATGGAGGCCGAAGGGAGAGAGAGAGAGAGATAGAGAGAGAGCGAAACAGGCAAAGAGAGAGAGAGAGGGAAAGAGAGATGGAGGCCGGGGGTCATAATCACGAAAGCTTTATTACAGTGCACATTGGTACCCTGAAGGTTTTAGTTTATTATTGTTTCTGTTGTTGATGACTGTAGTATTAAAGGGGTCACAAACTTTACACTCTACCCATGAAAAACATGATTATATAGTACACACATGCACACACACACACACACACACACACACACACACACCAACACTCACACACACACACGGACACTCATACCAACACACACACTCAC
>JAOUQZ010000014.1:15015767-15027942 GCA_028564935.1 Neosilurus hyrtlii | reverse complement strand
ACACACACACACACACACACACACACACACACACACACACACACACACACATACACACACATACACACACACACACAAACATACACACAATTGTGACAGCAGGAAATCAAGGATAAAGTGTGTGATATCTGAGCCATGTCCAAAAGGGTTCCAAAAAATACAATTAATAATAAAAAATGCAAATCACTCGGGGATCTGAGATCCATATTTATGTTGCACTGAGACCCCACAAGGCACACCCAAATATACACACACACTCACACTATTCTGACACAGAAATGTTTTATTAGTGCAGAAGTAACTTATATAATCTTCAGTGAATACCTGAGTGCCAGAAAGGAACGATCGGGAATATAGCGAATAAACTGACCTATAGCAGTTCATTCTAAAAAACAGAGCTACACCATAGACGCCATGCGCCATTTTTACATACAAGCCATTTAAATTCTCCATAGGCATCCATTTAAATCTCACTCTCCAGATGGCTTTACACCATGAGCTGTATTTAAAATCAGAATTTACAGCAGCGTCTTTACTGTAAGACATGATAAACAGGTTCATTTCCCACTGTAAGGAGTGTAAGGTGGATGTGGTTGCCTGCTGAAATAGCCTGGCCTGCTTTGGACTACTACCTGCTTTTGGTTCTACTCGACAGAGATGTACAGAACGCACAACGTAGCACTCCTGTGAGCTCAGATAGTCTGACCATTCTTCTATTACCACTCATCAACAAGATGCATCTGTCTAAAAAATGGCCACATGCTGGATGTTTTTTGTTGTCCGCACCACTGTGTAGTAAAAATCACAGAAAACTTTGAAAAAACAGCGACGTCACAGTCAATGTTAACACCTCCCTGCCTTATTCTGATGTTTTATATGAACTAACATGCTTTTACATATTAATAAGCCTTTATTTTTCATATGTAAAATACATTCACTGATAACCACTTAATCCTACTAGGGTTGCAGAGAGACTGGAACTTATCTCAGTTGACTCTGGACAAAGGCAGGATACACCCTGAACAGGTTTCCAGTCCATCTTAGAGCCAACAAACACATAAACATTCATTCATACACCCACTTACACCCAGGAACAATCTGAAACAGCCAGTTAGCCTAATGTGCATGTCCTTGGACTCACTCAATCACTCACTTGCTGAACCATTGGGTCACTGGAAAGCTGACACTTGGTGAAAGCAGGGTACACCCTGAACTGCACGCCGATCCATGGCAGGGCAAACACTGACACAGCCTTTCACACTTACACCTAGAGAAGCTGAAACAGCCAATTAACCTTATGTGCTTGTCTTTGGACTGTAGAAGCAAACTGGAGTACCCAGAGGAAACCCATGCAAGCACTGGGACAACATGGAAACTCCACATGGGAACGCCCTCGCCGAGCCTGGAACTCGAACAAAGGACGAGCTCACAAGTACGCAACTGTGCTGCCCATATATACAATACAGCACAGTGACAGTCTTTTCTTCACATGCCCAAGCTTGTTAGGAAGCTGAGGTCAGAGTCAAGGGTCAGCCATGCTACAGCGTCCTGAAGCAGAAAGGGTTAAGGGCCTTGCTCTAAGGTCCAACTGTGGCAGCTTGGTGGTGCTGGTGCTTGAACCTTGACCTTCTGATCAGTAACCCAGAGCATCCACTGTTGAGCACCTCTGCCCTCCAAGTATACTTGCAATATCTTGGCACAGCTTTAATGTACACAGCTGTGTGAAAGCAGTGAACATGATGAATCTTTTCAGTGCATGAATACTTTGAAACACCACAGTATACCGCCGTGCTTCCCTCTGAGGAGTAAACACAAGATGCTCTTTTCCCTTTATTAATATTCACAGGCTGGAACTACAAATCAGAAACTAAAAAAGAACATCAGTAGCAGGTTATTATGCAGCCCTGAGGGGTGAAGATGAGGACGAGAAGTGTGTGTGTGTGTGTGCGTGTGCGTGTGTGTGTGTGTGCGTGTGTGTATATGTGTTTGTGAATCCGGTAATAAACATTATCACTAGGCTTAAGTGCATGTACCCACTCACATGGGGTCAGATCTATAAAGTGCCGCGTTCAGGATGGAAGATCATAGGCAGCTGCTGGAATATTGAACCAACACTGACATATGGTCACTGAGCTGCACTTCTCCAGAGTAGTGTGTGTGTGGAGAGAGAGAGAGAGAGAGAGAGAGCAGAGGAACAAATATACACATGGGAATGGCAGTAAGTGGTCTGATATAATGGCATTAATCCCAGGGACGGCAGTGACGGACACGCGAAAAAAACCAAACACACCATCAGAGACACACAAACACAGACACACACATGCACAGGAACAAACTTCATTGTACAAATGTAATGTTTCAGCACAGAAACATTGCACTCCAAAGCCATTTCACCCATAGGAGCACAAATTCATTAAAGAAAAAAAACTGTGAGGAAGGAAAAAAACAAAACAATAACAACAACAACAACAACAACAACAAAAACCCCACTCTCAGAACAATGTGTTATGCGACCGGGAAATACAAACATGGTATAACAATGTAGTACACAGCACACAAATGTGTTTTAATGGGAAAAATAAAGAAAACTATGAAGAATTTCAACATTTACCTCCGATATGTTAATAAATCGCGAGAAAAACACTCATTATGGCCAAAATTCAACTTTCACTGCACTTAGCATCAATGCTAAAAGAACAACCACGGGCTATTCTTTTCACCAACACATATAATACTCTATTAAATAATTTCAATTTAAACTATTCCAGGTATAATATTGTGCTAAATACTGTTAACATATGATTAGAGCAAATTAAATTAATTAACATTAGCTATCAAGCTAGCTACCTGTTGCTAAAGTAGCCTGCATTCATCACAAGTAAACACAAAGAGGATTTCAGGGTCTGACTCCTAATAAACCTTTAACAATATGCTTCATATGTGCTCTTCTCATCAATATGGTTAATATTTGACTTAAATATAAAATGGTAAGAAGTGCTAGCATAAGTTATCCCAGCTATGTGACTAGCTGACTAATGCTAAAGTAGCCTGCATTTGTCACCAGTCGACACAAGAGGTTATTAACTGGATTTTGAATTATATCATCATATTATCATCATCATCATCAGCATCATCATCATCATCATCATCTTCTTCTTCTTCTTCTTCTTCCGCTGGTTCCAGGGTTGGGTCACAAACACACCCAAACAACAAGCTAAGCTAGCTGGCTATCACTGTGTAAAGTTTGTGTTGCTAACGCTTTTCAGCTTGCAATAAAACAAACAAACAAACAAACAAACATATATATATATATATATTTAAAACGACCTGGATGCAGATCAACACATGAAACGAATGTTCAGTGATATCACTAGCATTAGCTCTCCCAACTATCTGACTAGCTAACTGATGCTAAACGAATTCATTATTCGAGTCCTGATTTATATTGTCATTTTCTCAGATATTTAGGTATAAGATGTTTAAAAAAAATTTACCAAAAACAACATGGTATGCTAGCTAGCTAGCACTGCATGCCGATTCTGTTGCTAAAAATGTACACGCACATTTGTTGTTCTGGTCTAAAATGAGCTGTGTAGCTGTAGCGTAATAAAATCTGTGTTCTTGATTTATAACCAAGTCAGTGGTGGCCTAGTGGTTAAGCCGATGGGTTACTCAGTCCGAAGGTCAGCGGTTCAATCCCCACAATCTCCACTGTTGGGCCCTTGAGCAAGGCCCTTAACCCTCAATTGCTCAGTTGGATAAAAATGATAATTGTAAGTTGCTCTGGACAAGTAATGCTGTAGTGGTAAATAATGTTGTAGTGTAGGTGTAGTGATTAGCACATCCGCCTCACAGCAAAAAGGTCCCGGGTTCAAGTCCCAGGCTCACACACTCCTGTGTGGAGTCAGCATGCTCTCCCTTTCTTGTGTGGGTTTCCTCCAGGTACTCAGGTTTCCTCCTCCAGTCCAAACTCAGGCTAATTGGCTGTTTCAAATTGCCCTTAGATGTGGATGGTCATGTGTGCTGCCCTCAGATGGTTCAGAGTGTACCCCACTGCCGCCCAGTGTTGGCTGAAATAGGATTCAGCCTCCCCATGTAAGATTAAGCGGTTCAGCAATGAGTGAGCCAGTGAGTGAGTGTACATATCGAACTGGAGCCAAACTTTTTATAAATATGCTAGCATAAAGTTAGCTAGCGTTGCGTATAGGTACTGATGATTAACCTTGACTGAACCAGGGATCTGTTTTTGATCAAATTGAGCATTATTACCAATCCAATCATTGAATTACAATAATATTTTTGTAATCAGGGCTACATCATTAAAGCAGGACATCTGCCTTTCTGACGTGAGTGCATTTTCAGTCCTCAGCAGCGATTTGGTCCTGTATAGCACAGCTGTTAGGTGTTATGAATATTTATTACATGGTTTATGCTAAGAAAATACGTCCAGTTTGACGACATCAGCGTGCTGTTGTCATCTATAATGACCAACTGCCTCATTAGTATTTGTACATATGGAACAGGGATGCAGACGCAGACGGGTGTATTCGCCTGATACCGAGAAATCCGGGTGGGGGGGGATCACGCTCATTAAACAAAGGCTATCTCCATCACACACACGCACCCACACACACACACACCCACATGGAAACAAACAAAGCACAAGGTGTCTTCGGGAAACGTCAACCTTTTCAAACAGACAAGGATTACGTGCCTTCTTCATCCCCTCAACCGTACAGTCATCAAACACACAGACCCTCAAAAGTGATACATACAAATGTCAAACTACACACACGAACCCACACACACCCACCCACACACACACCCACACACACACACACACACACTCACATGTATGTACACACTGAGACACTTTTATTGTTTTTAAGAAAGAATTAATTAATTCATTGCATATTCATCTTTAAAATTAACATTTAATCCTTCAAGATTTATCTTAAGCTTCTGACTTGAGTTTCTTTTTCCCATGTATTATGTTTAATGCTTTCCCACATGCATTACCCATAATGCCGTACAAAGAGTAGTCCTTGCATCATGTCTACCTAAACAGAGTAATGCTGCAGTGCTTTGGTCCTTTCCTCTGCCAGCTCTCACCTCCTCGTCTGTACACTCCGCTCAAATACCTCAGCTTCCCGAGCTTCAACTTCAACGCCAACACCATTACTGGCGCTATCACTCATCATCTTATAACTGTCATACAGCTGCACTGCATTCTGGAACTTCAGGTCCGATGTGACATCAGCACGAGACAGAACCACCCTAACTTCTCAAATATCACAAAAATACAGCAAGAACCAAGAAATCACCACCAGAATCACTCAAGATATCAGGATTATCACCACATAGGCACTTTTTAATATGCTTCAGGGTGGATTTTACCTTTAATGGGGTAGAAACTGGAAAGGAGAAAGAAAAACAAGTAAAAAAAAGTAATAATAAAAAATAAAAACAAAAAGGACAGTGTCTGTCTCTCAGCAGTAAACAGCTCTTAATCACTGTGGCCTTGCTGCCAGGGAGGATTCATTACCGCAGAGATAGAGAGAGAGAGAGAGAGAAAGACTGAGAGAGAGAGAGGGAAAGACTGAGAGAGAGAGACAGACAGACAGACAGACAGACAGACAGACAGACAGACGATGAGAATAGAAATTAGACACAAGCTTCTGTTTTCGCATCATGCACATTTTATGTGGTCTGATTATACACACTATACTAGTGACAGAAAACACACACACACACACACACACACACACACAGTGGCACAGCTTCACATTATTTATTATAAATACATAATATATTAATATACAGATTTCAGTGCCGCCTACATCTTAAGTCTTATTCTGTCAATGTTTTAAAAGTGTAAGCCATGCTTTCCAGAAAGAATTTGTAAAAGCACTGCCAAAAACACTCTATCAAATTATTTTTATTCATTGTTGTTGTTGTTTGAATGTTGTTTCATTAAAATAATTTACAATTTAGTATACATCTTAGTATACATTTCTGGTCTGTGTCCACATGCTTCAAGTTTCTGCCAAATAACGAACAGCCTGTCAGCATTGTGATACATAACAGCCAGTAAACACTGTGACGCATAAATAGACCATCAGTATCACGATACATACATAACAGCTAATCAGTATCAGGATCCATAACATCCAATCAGTATCAAATTACATAACAGCCAATCAGAATCGTGATGTATTACAGCCAGTCAGCATTGTGACGCATAACAGAAAATCATTATTACGATACAAAACAGCTAATCAGCATCATGATACAGAACATCCAATCAGAATTCTAATACCAGTTAGAATTAGCATCATGATGGATAGCAGCCAATCAGCATTTGCCAAATAGTAATGTCATACCTAACAGCTAATCAGCATCGTCATACATAACAACCAATCAGCATGGTGATGGATGACAGGCGATTAGCATCGTAATACATAACAGCCAGTCAGTCACTGCGGGGCTCTGCGGTCAGTACAATGCAAATTTTTTCTCAGCCAGCTGCACTCAGCCTGTGTGGTTCCTGCACTATTATCAAGCTTCAGCCTTGATCTTGAGTAAGAGTTCAATAGAACTGGGGTCTCTCCCGCAAACCCCGATTGGAAGGAAGGAACACACCTTGTACAAGATGTCAGTCCATCACAACACACATTCATTCACACTATGAGACCGCACAGCAGAGGCAAACCACTTACTAGTATGTATGTATTTTTGTAGGTATTTATTTAAAGGAAGAACTCGGACAAACCCTCATGAACATGAAGAGAAAATGTGAAATTCCACACCAGATATTATCTCAGGTCAGGTACGGGGTGACCTTGAACCGCTGCGTATTTCTAAACGGTGTAGCGAAACCATGAGAACGTGGCCTCAGCATATAGTATTTGGTAATAAACAAACGAGTGTTTGTGCCACTATTTTGTCACAAAAATCGACAGGCATTCCCACAGGGCTGATTGTGATGACTCGACTGAAAAAGGAACAACAACAAAGATAATATGGAAATCTAACGAGAAAACATACTGGTTGACTAATTCGTAATGTATTAATGGAGATGTGAACTGTGACCAAAGATTTGGGTTGTAGAATGTACATGTTATATTATACTATAAGGTGAGGGTGTGTGGTCAAAAAGTTTTACTGAAAACATTCATTATAGACAGTAAATGAAACACACACACACACACACACACACACACACACACACACAGCGGTTCTCTGATTTGACCACAGATAGGTAAAATAGAGCGATGCATAACGAGAGGCTCGGTTAGACCGTGGGCTGCTTTGATATTTCTCTAAAGCTCAGTAGTGCAATTTGTGCAGCAGAGAAGAGCTGAAAGGATCCAGAGTCTCGTCCCCGCGCCGTCTATTTAAAGACCTTATTAACTCTGCATGTAAACTACAGAGCGACAGAGACGCACCTCAGCTTAGTGCCTCAGCTCGCTCACATCGCACACATCAAAGTAACGCCTGAACAATAACCACATACCCCCCACTGTCTGTCTCTCTGTCTGTCTGACTGTCTGACTCTCATTGTCTCACTCTAGCTTCTATTTTCATCGTTCTTCTCACTGTCTGTCTTTCTGTCTGTCTATTTTTCTGTCTGCTTCAATTATCTATTTATTTGGCTGTCTTTTAGTCACATCATTTATCTGTCTGTCTGGCTATTTTCTTTCTTTCTCTCCCACCCACCACTGTCTCAATCTAACTTCGATTCTCTTTGTATCTCTCTCTCTCTCTCTCTCTCTCAAATTTCTATCATATGCTGACACCTGTTTATTCTTTCTCTCTCTGCTTGTTTAATCTATCTATCTATCTCACAGTCTCAGATTGCTTTTTATTACATCCTCTGTCTGTCTCACGCTGTTTTTAATTGGAGTGTATTTTTTTGTCTGTCTCTCTGTCTTCATCCAACCATTCATCCATCCATCCATCCATCCATCCATCCAATATAACTGTCTGTCTCACTATTCATTTGTCTATTTGTCTTTCATTTTTCTGTTATTTTATTTGTCTACAGAGTTAATTTGTGCATTTATTCATCCGTTTCTCTGATCATCTCTCTCTTGTGTGCATGTCTGGCTCGGTCTGTCTGTCTGTCTGTCTGTCTATCTGTCTATCTACTGTATCTAACCCTCGGTCTCTTTGACTGTATATCTGTCTGCTTGTCCGGCTCTTTTTCTGGTCATAGATCTCTCTCTTTTTATACCTCTACCCTTCTGTCTATTTGACTGCCTGTCTCCCCATCCATGTGTCTGTCTGTCCCTTTATTGTCTGTCTGCCTGCCTTTATTATATCTCTACCTCCCTTTCAGTCTGTCCATCGTTCTGTCTTCTTGTCTCTCTCAAGGTTTATATCTATCGCTCTGATTCAGTTTAATCTCCTATAGTCCCCTTATCATCTTCTTAATCCAGAATTAAACATCATTAAATCCATTTCACGGTCAATCTCAGGGTTGTGACACCTCTCTCTCTCACTCTCTTTCTCTCTGTGTGTGTCTCCGTTTGGGCCAGACGTAGAGGACTGCGAGCAGCTCCTCAGCACACACTGAGTACTCTTTTGTGCAGGACACTGAAACTAAAGATGTTAGGTTGTTGAAGGGGCCTAATTAGCGTTTGGGACATTTATGTCTCGCCTTGAAAGATATCCCAACGAGATACAGCTCAATCACAAACCAGCTGCAGGTGAAGAGTTGGAGAGCTTGTGAGATCTCAATGCTCCGTGGGTGTGTGTGGGTGTGTGCATATGGTAATGTTAAAGACATCAAGCTTGTAGAACAGAGGGTACAGCTGCAGCTTCAGCCCAAGTCATTAATTATGATGACACATAAAGATGTGATTAATGTAAGAGGAATCATATATTACACCCATATATTACCCGCAGGCGCTGTAATGGTGTGACCCTGTGTTGCGGGGAAGTGATGCCATGCTGTGCGTCAAAGGAATCATGAAAGTGACACCAGCGGTGTTGACGCAAATGCATGAGTGTCTGTTAGAGTGGGTATGTAATGAGGGGTCTCTGGTGGGCACGGGTCTCGGCTACAAAGGCCGCCTGCCGCAGTAAGGTGCTGTATTAAAGGGGTTCAGGGGCTATTTTCAGAACAGCTGTCTGGATTGCAGTTTAATAATAAAGCAGCAAAAAAAAAAAAACCACACACACACACAGAATGCCATAGGCCATTTCTGAACACCCTAGTCACACACTCGAATCTCTCATGAGCCCTAAAAATCTACCCCAGCCCCGGATCTGAGACGTACGGCCCCCGGATCTGGCCTCGCTCCCTGGAGCGAAGTGTGCTGGCTTGTGGGGAGGGGTGAGCGGGTCCTGCCAAGCCCTTCTTCTTCATTTGGACTCATTCATCGCAGAGAATGGAGTCAAGCTGAGACTTTCATCTCGAGAATCCCAACAAAAAAAAGAAAATCAAGAAGGCGAAATCAGAGAGAGGTGGAGGATGAAAGGAGGCAGAAGGAGATTAAGAGTGAGAAAGAGGGAAGGTGGAAGGGGTAAGAGATGAGGCGATGGCTGAGCGGGGATAATCCTCCAGGGTCTTCAAAGTTAAAGGTGATGCGAAGACGTGGAAAAAGACACGGCGCGGCGAAAAGCAGGCGGCCAAGGAAACAGGAAATGAAATGAGGAAAAGAGGAAGAGGCTCGTAGCTGCGTTTTAAAGTTGAAATCATGCCTGTGAGTCAGTGAGTTAATCAGAACAGGGCGTGTTTTAAAGATGAGTATCATTTTCGGTGAGCAAACAAACAAAAAAAAAATAGACATCAAGTCTGACTTTTACACCACGCTATCGCCATGACAAACTCATAATCGCCAAAAACGTCCAATAACACACTGACGTTATCTGAGCATCAGGAGTAGATATGGGAGTGAGCGGACGGAGGGGTGCAGAAAGGCGAAATCGGCTGCATTCTCGTGCTGTGCGAGAGGAGAAGATGTGGTTCTATCTGATTAGAAAGAAATCTGATATCCATCAGCAAGGCTGAGCCGCTCGAAATGACACGCAGAGATTAAGGCCGCAGACTCATTCCCCACACACGGTTCAATTACAGTCCCCTCGCCACAGGGACAGCGTGCACGCCAGCGTATGATAACAGCAGCGGAAGAGTTAGCTTTAGTTACGTTTTCATCCTTTTTTTTTTTTTTTTTGCATGTTCTCCCTGAGCTTGCATGAGTTTCTTCTGGGTACTCCAGTTTCCTCCTACAGTCCAAAGACATGCACATTAGGCTAACTGGCTGTTCTAAATTGCCCCAGGTTTGAGTGTGAGTGTGAATGGCTGTGTGTGTATTGGCCCTGTGATGGTCCAGCAAGCTGTTCAAGGTGTACCCCGCTGAGATAGGCTCCAGCCTCCCTGTGGGATTATATCATAGGATTAAGCGGTCTGGCAAACGGGCGAGCGAGTGAGTGAGAGAGTGCTCAGGTCGTCACAGTGCACGTCAGAATTACAGAAGAAAGGTGTTGGGTTTGAGTCCTGGGCTCAGAAAGGGCCTTTGTGTGTGGAGTTTGCATGTTCTCTAAGTGCGTGTGCGGGTTTCCACTGTGTACTCAGGTTTCCTCCCATGGTTAAAAGACATGCACATTATATCCGTTGTAAAATTGTATTTTATATGATAAAATTATTTAATCACATTCTAATTATCATATCATGTTATTGTATGAGTCGCCAATGCTATGCTTTCCTCATCATGAGACGCTGCTGCCTCATGAAATAATTATCGTAGGTATCCACTCTCTCTCTCTCTCTTTTTCCCTCTCTCTAGCTCTCTTTTTTGTGCTCTCTCTCTTCCCTCTCCCCCGCCTCTCTCTCTCTCTCTCTCTCTCTCTCCCTCTCTCTAGCTCTCTTTTTTGCTCTTTCTCTTTTCCCTCTCTCTCTCCCCCATCCCTCCCTCCCTCTCTCTCTCTCTCTCTCTCTCTCTCTCTCTGTCTCCCCCCTCTCTTTCCCCCTCCCCCCCTCTCCCCCCTCTCTCTCTTTCCCTCTCTAGCTCTCTTTTTTGCTCTCTCTCTTCCCTCTCTCACTCTCTCTGTCTCCATCCTTCCTCTCTCTCTCTCTCTCTCTCTCTCTCTCTCTCCCTCTCTCCTCCTCCCTCTCCCCCTCTTTCTCTCTCTAGCTCTCATTTTGCCCCCCCCCTTCGCCCCATCTCTTCCCCTCCAGTTTGCACTCCAAGGATGAGTCAGCCTATGTTTTGGGAAGGTCTGATGGGTCATCACGCACATAAACAGCGACCACTGTCTGACTCACATCCTCACCCCTACAGACACACACACACACACACACACACACACACACACACACACACTTGAATTTTCATGAACACCATTTACATTATATCAGTTACATATACGTCACCATTAATAACACTTATAAGAGCTCTAGGAGATTATTAGCAGGGAAATTTCTAAAATACAAAACAGTCCTTCAGAACACCAGCTACTCTTAAAATCACACAGCTCTTCATATTTACTGTTCTTCTAATTCTAATATTCTGTAACCGTGGCCTATTGCACCTGCTGATGATGAATGGTTATGAAGATGTATGGCTTTGTGGCTCGAGGTGAACAGGATCAATGAAGGCAGCTGTCAGTACGACTGACCCAATTAAAGGGTCAAGGTCACAACTTCAAGTCAAAGTCGAGCCCCTGTGTTGTCAAAGGTCAACGATAACAGGACTGAAGGGGGAAGAGAGTAGAGAAGAGGTGAAGTGACCTGACCGCTGACCACATGTGCACATGCTCTAATGAGCTGGGAATGTGGATGAGTGACAGCCATGTTGAAATCATAACAGCAATATGGCTTCATTCACACTGGGTGCATTTTGTAGTTTATATATATATATATATTGTATGTGGGGAAAAATAATAGTACTACAATTTCATCCCGACAAGCCTGTTTCGTGGTTTCCTACTCATCAGGGCATTTACTAAGAACATTCCTTTGCTACAGTTTATGTACAGTCATCATCGTTTGATTGGTGTGTTTTAATTTATACAGTGTGGAGTGGTTCAGGTGTTGCTTAGAAGGGCTTTGTTTCGGTGGCGGCAGGAATTACGCTTATTGAGTGTTGATAGTTCAGGGTGACATATGATCAGGAACTTCTCTTTAAGACAGAGGTGGCATTTTTTACTCGAGCTGTTGTAGGGTGAG
>JAOUQZ010000014.1:15003267-15013267 GCA_028564935.1 Neosilurus hyrtlii | reverse complement strand
ACTTCCCTTTCTCTCGCCCAGTGTAAATAGCTTAAAATAGAGTGTGCCTTTGAGGCCATCGTCCCATGAAATAAAAGCACGTTTGTCTGTTCTTTCTGGCTTCCCCACTTGATGGGACTGTAAACGCGAAGACATGCGGAGATAGTAGCACAGCTCCCTCTTTATGTCCCCTCATCCAAGTCCATTCCTTGCGATTAGAGCTTATAGGGACACCTCTCGCACACAGACACCCTGGATATAGACACGTTCGAGTGTTTCTGCCTCCGATCGGCTGACAGTTATGCACCTTTACGGCTAATCCACTGTCATTCTACTTCGATTAGCATGAAATAAGTTCGAATGATTCTTTTAAAACACAATTTTTTTCCGCCCCAGTCCAAGTCTTGGGACGAGACACAATCTAAACAATAAAGATGATCTTCGAATGGGTCAAATTATTCTTACTTACTCTCACACATTTTCTGAACTGCTTAGTCGTGCTAGGGCTGCGGGGAGGCCAGAGACATTTCAGCTGACACTGGGCAAAGGCAGGCCTCACGCCAAACAGCTGGCCAGGGCATTGCAGTGGGTCAAATTAATAGTTTATTCATATATTTTACATTTTTGCATATTTTTTATACTGATATACATTTTATTTTTAAATATATAAAATTTCAGTTTACTGCAAGTAAACTTCACTTATATTTTGGCCCTGCAAGAGACTGTCGAGTTGTTCAGGGTGTACCCCGCCTTTACAGAGATTTGGCTGAGATAGGCTCCAGCCTCCCCATGACCCTAATAAAGGATTAGGTGAATCAGAAAATGAATGAATGAATGAATAAATTCATGCTACCTTATACTCCACGAGTGTCACTATCCCGAGTCATGACTAGCTCCTGAGTGAGGATCACAGCGTGAGCTGGGAAAGAAACGTCGATGAGCCTCAACCATCTCATATGGAACTCCATATCACCGGCTGTATGTAGATCTCAATCTGCTCCATAGGGAATTTTATTTCTTTAATAAAAACCTATTCAGTGTGTGAGAGAGAGTGTATGTGTGATATAGATGTAGATAAGATTCATATTAATAATCCCAGTTATGACTGTGTTCCTTATGACTGGCTTTGATATTAAGAAATAAGGTCCTGATGTAGCGTGCATGTGTGTGCGTGTGTGTGTGTGTGTGTGTGTGTGTGTGTGTGTGTGTGTGTTGCCTTGTAAAACAGGACCACTTGTGTAGGTGTAGTAGATTGGATTGGTTTGTAATACCCCTAATGGAATGGATACGAAGGTCACACAGTCAGTCACCATTATAGGGCTCAAAAAAAAAAAAAGAGGAGAGAATCAATATTCTCAGGCAGGTGAGAGAGGAGAAAAAGGGCAAGAGAAATAAAGAGTGAAAACAGCATCTCAATATATATAACAGTAGCAAGTCACCTTTTCAACCCGTATATCAAGCTTTCAGCAGACCACTCAGCACACCACAAACATCCTGGATTTATAGGAGTGCTGAAATGTAGACACACACACACACACACACACACACACACACACACACACACACACGTGCAGTCCTACAGTGCTGAAATACTGGAGTCGGTTGCTTGATTATCATCCAGCCCAGTTAAAAAGCACTTTACGTGTGAGTGTGTAGACTGAACTTGAGAGAAAAAGCGAGAGCGAGACTCACACTCCAGATCGCCTGTTCATTATCGGACGGCCGAGCAGGGAGAAAACAGCCAAGTTTCGGCGAAATATATCCGTTTCGATCGATCGTGGCTTTCAGAAGGTGTGGAAACAGATGCTTGAGCAACTGAAACACAGTGGATTACCTTTCACAAATACACAGCCACGTTCTTACTTCCTGTATTACATTTCTGTCTCATATCATCCTCCAGATACTGAATAATTACAGTACTGGGGGGAAAAAAAGAGCTGAAGGGAACGAGTGGACCATTGCGCTTATGGGAGAACCGGGCTCTATGTGTCTACACAACCTTTTTATTTATTTTTATCTCTCTTGGTTATGATGTATAATAAACATTTAATTATATTCCAACATATTTAAAGCACAGTAACAAAGAACTTACTTTGTTAAAACCAGTCCATGTCATGCTGTTATAGAAAATTAACATACGGTTCATTTGAATACCTGATTCTGATTGGTCCATAATAGAAGTCAGTGGGCTGTTGTTTCTTTTTTAACAGACCATTGCTATGGAGTACATCATAGAGCGGAAGCGGCTTTGGGACTGAAAGGTCGCTGGTTTGATTCCCGAACCTGCAGGAAAAATGGGGGGGGGGGGGTGAGTTGCACCTTCCCTTCCTCCACCTTCATGGCTGAAATGCCCTTGAGCAAGGCACCAAACACCCAACTGCTCTCTGGGTGCCCCAATGTATGTGTCTGCTCCGAGTGTGTGTGCTCACTTTGGATGGGTTACATGCAGAGGAAATCATTTCCCTTGTGGGATTAATACAGTATAGCAAAAATAATAAAAATAATAAATTAGGGGAACTGGCTGTTCTTAATTGACACTATGTGTGAGAGTGAATGTGAATAGTTATGTGTGTGTTGCCCTGTGATGGCCTGATGAGCTTCCCAGGGTGCAACCCCCCTTCCGCAGTGTCGGCTGACATAGGCACCAGCTTCCCCACAGGCCTAGAATGATTAAGTGCTTTGGCAAATGAGTGAGCGATCAGTGGAAAGCCACCAGCTGATTCTTGCTATGCTTCTAGAAGCCGATTTATTTATCACTGACGTTGGATTAGTCAACAACTGGCACATGTCAATGTTCCTCGTCATAGATATCGTATAAGCTAGATTTATGAGAAGCACAGGCAAAGAAATCTAGAACGTGAGGCGGAGTCTAGGTCAACAGCAGGCGCAAAATCAGGCAATCAGCATACAACATCAGAGACAAAGTACAGAATGGCAGAGAAAAACAAAAAACTGAAAAAGTGAAAACCAGAGAAGCATAAAGCAAAAGCAGAAGGCTTGGCACATGTGTACGCAACAATACCTCACACCATGGGTGTGAGTGTGTGTGTGTATGTGTGTGTGCGAAGGGTCCTTATCACTGATTAAAATAAATAAATAAATAAACAAATAAACTGGATGCATTTTAATTATGCTGCTAGATGGCGGCCATCTTGGTGAGGCCACCTTGCTGTAAGAATGGTTGGAAGATAAGACTGTTTGAAAATCCGAAACAAAAACAAGAAAAATCACTGCTAAAGGTTAGAATGTCTTATATTCATATACATTCACCAATAAGTTATACCAACGCCTGCTTGAGGTGTTCTATCTTAAAAAATAGTGCTACATAACTAAAATTTGGCAAAAATAAGGGGGGATTTTGGATGAAATATGCGATGAATTTATTTATTTTCCCCATCTTTTCATGCTATTCACGTACAGGATTGATCCTTCACATTTGGAATGCTAATAGGGGAGAACATGGTACAACATGGAGGGTTCACACTGGAGACCACCATTTTTTCATAGGGCGTTCATCATGATATACTATATTGGAATGTGTACATTATTAAAGTATAGAGCTGTAATTTGCTTTATAAACAGAACATCCAAGCTGTCATTATAGAAAATGAATCATCAGCTTCGGACCAATAGGATTCCAGAACTGAATGATGCTGTGGTATAAACTGCATATATAAAAGAGATTCAAGGATATCCGAAACAGCCAGCACTGACAATGACATGATTTTATTATACGAGAGTCTGAGTTAATTCACTGGTTTATATGGGATTTTAAAACGCTGAGTCCTTTTGCAGCAATTGGCAATGAGCCTTTCTGTTTCCTAATAAGAGCCCCAGTGCTTAAACCACAGTGTGTTGTAACTCTCATTAAAACTCTCCAGATTTCACAGTAATGCTTCATATCTCTCCAGGGAGAGGGCCACAGCTGCCCCCTTTTTGACTTTGACGCTCAAAAGTTTCCAGTTTCCCAGCTGGAGGGTTTGCTCGTCCAACCAGAAATGGTTACACCAAAAAAAAAAAAAAAACATAAACCATCATGTTGCCGTTTTTCTCCAGATCATCGTAATTCCACTCTTCACACCCAGATCAATTATGCATGTGCTCCGGTGATGGGAGGAAATGATGTGGATCTGGGAGAGGTGTGGGGCAGGAGGGGGAGAAAGGGAAGCTGGGAGTGTGCCAGAGAGTGAAGAGCACTTTACTAAAACAATAAGAGCAGTCGTTAACCCCGGTGCCCCGGGCCACGTGAAACAGAGGGTGATATTAATTAATGTGCCAACAGGAAGCGGTCATGAAGTGGAGCCCATGGCCAACTGAGAACCGCAAATCGGTGCTGAGTGCTTACCGAAGTGGATGTTGGTTTAAGGTTAAATGTGTCCTCATGGCAATGAGAATCATTTGGGGGTAAAAGGATTAAGGTTGAAAAGGTGGAAATGAAGGAACGGCCAAGGAGCTGTTTTGATGCAAGTCGTTTCAGTCCGCCGTTTTTTTAGAAGCAATTTAACTTCAAAAGGCGTGAACAGGCCCCTGGGCTGAAACTAGAGCCGAACTGAAACCCAACAGTGCCTCACAGATTGTTGGTGAGAGTTTTTCGAGGGTTGTGTTTCCTCCAAATGTTTCGTTTGCATATGTATGAAAAAAAAAAAAGTTTTACGACTGACAGCTCCAGAGAGCTCCATCTGTTTTTACTGAGACAGAATACCGACTAAATGATCCGCTCACTTCACATCATTCTCACACAAAAACACATGCTCATTCTCACTGGCGTTCTGTCGCTAATGCTGTACCGCAGTACTATTTGCTCCTGTTTAGTAGAATTTAATCAAATGACTGTCACACCGCAATATGGATGAGGTGATGGGTATTAGACGTGCCTGCCGGTTTTGGACTGCAAGTATGGAATCCCAGTCCAAAACCAACGGCAGGCAGGCACAGCTAACACGATTGGGTAAAAAAGACTATCATAAGAAGAACTAGGTCAAGGTCAGGTATCTGGCAGGCGGTGATCATACACGAGGCAGGGAATATAATAGCTCACACTGGAATCAGGAGCAAGTGGGCAAAAAAAATAAAAGTTATACTCTAAGAACAAGCAGAGAAACAAAGGCTTGGCAAGTAGTGTCCATGATGAAACAATAACAGCGCTTCACACTGTGTATTACTTTGGCCGTACATATATACTCCTCCCAAAAGCTGGGCAAATTGTCTACACCTGGGTCATGACCATCTGCACGTGTGCACTGCTCGCTAATTCTCGTCTGGTGTGTTGTATGCATGTTGTAGTTCTTCCGCTATAGAAACCTGGAAGTTTCTGCTGTGCTGTTCAGCTGTGACGTGTACAGAGTTGAATGGAGGGAAACCGTGACAATAGCATTTTGCATAATTTATGAAAAGGTGCCATCGGAGTCATGCAGGAGTGGGCAGAACCTGCACTGATACCATCCTTCCATTATCTACACCCTGATCTGTCAAGAGCGTAGGAGAACTGGAGCCAATCCCAGCTGAATTAGGTTGAGAGGAGTACACACTCCTCCCTGCAATCCAATCTTCTGTGAATGGAAAAGTCATGATGCTTGTACTTGTGCCTGCTGATTTCATTTTTAAGAGTATGCACCTGGGCTGAATCTAAACAAGGTGAACTTTATACAAATAAATCTAGAGACAGAATGCTGGAAGAACTATCGAGGCGGCCGAGGTTGTTTGGTTAGTGGTGTCAATATTGTCGACTACAGGCATGGACTACCTCAGTCTTTCTGACATCTTCCAACGTCATCAGGAATATGTTCAGTCCCAAGAACCGAGCATTAACCACCCAGAACCACCAATAACGTGTATGCCGTCTTTACCGTAACAAAATCAGTATCTTGGAAGTTGTCTTTTGATCAAAAACCAGAGTGTACAAATGAGCAAGTGTCTGCAACCCCAATGATTCTGTATCATGTTGCCAGAAAAATATATAATGAAAACCAAAATCTCTGAGCCATGGGGTGAGTCTACTTGAGGCTTGACCTCTAAAACTCAGTGCTGGTTGGTCTTCCTTCATGTGACATTAATTCCTTATGACTGAGCCATAGTGCTGTAGTTGTCTTCCCAAAGGCAAATTTGGAGACTTGCTGAGCACCACACTTGCGATGTTTTTCCACTCCAACATGACATACCAACATTCGACTATAAAATGATGAGCTAACTAGTCATAGAAGGTAATTAAGTTACGTTGAAAGACAACAGTGGAAGTAAAACACCCACCAAACCATGCCATTTGGACGTTTGGCATTTCAATACCTCAGCATACCAGGCAATGTCCTCTAGTACCTTGCCTGCCCCCTGCAGTTACTGTGACATCCCCAGCCCTTCACTGCTATGTTCCATCACTGATGTCCTGTTATCTCTGTTCGTTGTCCAAAAGGGCAAAAAGAAACAAGCTGTCGTCTTGTTAAATCTTGACCTGCACCTCAAGCCCAATGATTCTCAAGTATGGCTCCACCATCTTTGGAGCCAAGTCACAAGGGACACGGATAAAGGTCAGATATTATATCTATTTTCAGACCTTTAGCTTTCATTTCAGACACCAGTGGAGCTCCAACGTATGATTACTAATCCAAAAAACTCCACAGTTCTTCAGAAAGCTGCTTCCATATTTATGGTCTTTCTGCTCTCTGAGCCTAAACTGTTCTTATTGGTTGCCCTAAAGCTCCATGGTCAACGTGCTGGAAGGCAAAGATACCACTGCGTCGGGGGAACAGTGAGGGAAGGCCAGCTACTCAGAAAGCACATCACGCCGTGATGCACTTGCTTAGTAGGAGATGGAATAACCTTAGCCTAGATATCTAAATCCTTTAAAGTGTTAATCACAACCAGAAGACCTTCCTGTTCCCTAAACGTCTGAGGGCACCATGTACATACCTGTCCAAACTTACCTAGGCAGTGTCTCTAGACTTGGGACAATCTGTGATAGGATTCGTTTTCCAACCAGAGAACCATGCACTACATGTCTGCCTGCAAATTAAACCTGCCCTTAGTAAACCCACAACTGCAATTAAGAGACACTGACAAGTCAGCACTGTGTACTGAAGCATTAGACAGCAATCAGCCAGCTGGGCTTCAAACCACAGGCTGGAAATAAACCAGTGCTAATGACAGAACACAAACCATTCCAAGCAAAATCAAGCCAAATGATCATTCTTTAATGCCTTCAGTAAACTCAGAGTTAGCAAAAATAAATAAATAAATAAATGGTAAAAGTAAGCGTCATTCGAACCAGGCACCAGGGGACCGCGGGTTGATGGTGCTAGCTGTAGAACATGTCTAGCTTGGAACATGTAAATCAGCACGTTATTACAAAAATTACTTTCAGTGACATGATAACTTTAGTCAGTGAAGAAAGCACACATCACGATGTCCTTGAAACTCAGTTTTCTGGGATGCCGCAGCAATTCAGAGCAAATACATCTCCACAATCTTCATCCACGACAGCTTGATTTGCAGTCCTTAACCGAAACAG
Organism: Neosilurus hyrtlii; assembly: GCA_028564935.1. Classification (NCBI taxonomy): domain Eukaryota; kingdom Metazoa; phylum Chordata; class Actinopteri; order Siluriformes; family Plotosidae; genus Neosilurus; species Neosilurus hyrtlii. The sequence continues at coordinate 15,005,787 of JAOUQZ010000014.1, read as the reverse complement.
GCATTTCTTCAAGAATTTAAAGGCCGTATATGACCCAGAACCGTAGCTGGTATCTCGGTTTGAAGGACCTGTTCTTCTCAGATATGACAGGATGGAGGGTTAGAGTTAAGAGTTATGCAGCGGTCTGGGCTGTCAAATCTTTCTGCACATTTTCATTGAATCTCTTTCCCTCATCTTCCTGAGAGGCATCAATAAACAGCCCCTCTGCGGCTATGAAGCGCACCTAAACTCCTCTGACAACTACTTCTCAGAGTTTTCGCTTCGATTTATCAGCTGAGAGCCAGCGCTAGAAAGGGCAACACATCTTATTCCTGGTCTCGGGAGACCTCCGTGTCAGAAGGAGAGACAATGAGAGGGGGGTGGGAGAAAGATTTTCAACTTACTACCGTCTTGTCTTCATACTTTTGTTTGAGTGAGCCAAACTGGTTTACTAGTGGATGGCAAATAAGTTCATTAGAGATCCAGTTCACCTTCGACAGACAACAGAGTACGAAGGTCCTGGGTTCAAGTCCTGGGCTCGGAGAGGGAGCTTTTTTGGTGTGGTTTTTAAATGTTCTCCCCATGCCTGTGTGGGTTTCCTTTGGGTTCTCTGGTTTCCTCCCACAGTCCAAAGACATGCACATTAGTTACATAATTAGTTACATAAGCCGAAAGTCTTAATTAAATAAATAGATGGTCAGGTGGTCATGATTATGGTTGAAGTTAAAGACCATGCGAGGCACGCCTATCAACGGGCGTCGCACAACAGACCTCGAAAATGGACCTGAAGTCAAGAATTACCTGTGAAATAGGGGGATATTTTATTATTTATTTATATACATAAATTATATATATTTTTATGCAGGGACACACAGTGGTGTAGTGGTCAGGACGTTCACTTCACAGCAAGAAGGTCCTGGGTCTAAGTACTGGGTGAGTCTGAGGGCATTTTTTGTGTGGAGTTTGTGTGTTATTCCCGTGCTTGAATCGGTTTCATCTAGGTACTCTGGTTTCCTCCCCCAGCACAAAGACATGCGCATGAGGCTAATTGGCTGTGAATGTGAGAGTGAATGGTTGTGTGGGTGTTGCCTTGCGATGGTCTGGTGAGCTGTTCAAGGTGTACCCTGCCTTCGTCCAGTGTCGACTGAGAGAGGCTCCGGCCTGCCCGCGACCCTAGTAGGATCAATCAGTTTGGCAAACGAGCAAGTGAACGTTTTACGACGAGGGTCTTTAACAGCATCTCCCATCGCAAAACAGGTGAGTTTTGTATAACACACCCACAACTGTCCTACGTAGGGATTTCACCAGTATTCTGTCTTGGACCTGTTGTATACCTGTTATGTGACGTATTTGACTGGGGCTTTCAATGTCCGAGCTTTTGTAAGAGTCAGCACCTTTGAATTTTCAGACATCTTTATGACGAAGAGGTTTATAGTTTTTAGTTTTTCACTCACAAAATAAACTGCAATATTCTTGTTTTGTTTGTTTTAATACCATTAAGAAAGAGAACAATGTAACGCCAGTGACGAAATGACTGTTTATAGCTATTACATAACATTACATATTATTGCTATTACATAACAGACAACAGGACCTAATTTCATATAAACCGACAAAAAAGAACAAAAAGAAAAGGAAAAATTAGTTTTATAAATAATATAAAAAAGTGAATCTACTAGAATATATATATATATATATTATCTCATACGTATATCTTAATTTATTCAATATATATTTTCTTACTGTCCTTTTCTTAACTGACCTAAATCCTTTAAAAGCCCTTAAAATGTTTTTTTTTGGGTTTTTTTTGTAAAATTTTTAATTTTTATTTTTTATTTTTTTTGTAAAGTTTTTTCTCTAAAATTTTAGTTATTGTTCTTTTGTTCTTGTTGCTTTGATAGTTTATTCTTTACATTTGGACAGTCGCACTAAGCATTTCACTACATATTGTACTGTGTATAATTTGTATGTGACAATAAACTTGAATTTGAAATTTGAAATCGAAAGGTTCTTGCACTGTAGGACGAATAAAACACACAGGACACGATGTTATTCGAAACTGATTCCATTTGGCGTGTGCACCAGTAACTTCGCGTCATCACACCACCCACTCATTAATTATTTTCCTATAATAGCACATCACCGTGTTTACGTCCTGTGGTGCATGTTTGTTTATTTTTTAAATCTGCTGTAGTATGATGAGCATCCTACTGATATATCTGAGCTGTCTGCTTCTATACTACAGGGGTTTGTTAAATTCTTTTACCTATTTGTGAATAATGAACACTTATTTTCTCATTTTAAGACATTTGATGGAATAAAGATTTATCATCATTTTGAAAATGATTCTAATCTGTTGATTTTAAATAATAAAATGATGAAGTGCAATGAAAACAGAGCTGTTATTAGGATTTTCTCATCAGACAAATCACTCAAAGATAAATATTCCACACACACACACACACTCTCGCACACACACACACACACACACACACACACACACACACACACACACACACACACACACACACACACACACAC